>QYTT01084445.1:19293-32892 GCA_006980735.1 Dasypogon diadema
TCCACGCACTTGGGAAAAAACGATAACAAATACTTCTTATTGAACTTTAATTATAGTCAATCCAAAGACTGAGTACCAAATAATGACTAAGAATAAAAATTGATTTTTATACTACGAAAATTTATATTTTATTATCATATCTTGTGCCATCCTCCCCTATTATAGACACCTTTTTTAATGAAACATGTAACCTACATTTGTGATGTGCCTTCTTAGTTACTTTACTATGTATTATAAATTAATTATCAATGAACGTCGTTGCTAAGTGTGCGTGAGTTCTTCTATTAACCTGACACAATTTATTCGCGCGGCTTTTAAAAGAAAAGTCTTTGGTAAAATATATAAAAAAAAGCTTCAAGAAGAATAAATTTTTTAAGGCAAATTGTAGTTTTAAAAGGCAACGTTACATGTTATTAAAAGTTTCCTAATTTTTATAAGAAAAATAAGTTATGAAAAAAATCTTTATCAGCAAAGGTGCCTGAAGGTCATATTCCATTAATTAAAGCTTACACGATCTGGAGCTAGATTATAGACCCTATTGCGATTATCGATTGAAATCCACTCTTCAATATATTTAAACTTAAGGCAAAAATTTAAAAAAAAAAACTGGAAAATTTATTTCTATTATTATAATTGTAATTGTTACTGGATTCAATCACAAAACTGCTTTCGTATTTTTTAATTTAGATTGTATTGAAGAGTCGATTTCAATCGAGAGTGGAAGATCGACAATCACAATAGGGGCCTTATTTCACTCGATTCGATCGTATCGATTATCGCACTTATGGCGAAATTCTAAGCTGAATAAGTTCAAAATTCCAATTAGAATTTTTACATTAGCTGTGCTCTTTTGGGCAACGGAGTTATGAAAGCTCAAAAGAACGGTTGGAATCTATGAAGTACATAGCTTATTTTTCTTCTTCTCTTTTCCTCTTTTTAAGCAAACCCGAAATAAATAAAGACGTTTATTAAATTGAAAATTATCTTGCCCACATTTGTGTTTATTTTAATTGCTTTGGTGTGCACAATCGACTTTTAAACACAAAAGCTTTCAATAAGCGCCATCTATTTTTCCGTAAAATAACTAAATAATTTGAAAGGTAAAAGGGAAGAAGACAGAAAAAAGTTTGTGATCTCTCTGTAAACTTTTGAAGTCCTGAATCTTTATTCATAATTTTTTTTTGTATTCATTTTAATTATTTTTGTAAATTATTCATGAAGAGAAATTTGGACCAAATGAACTGATATCACTCTTTCATTTCCTTCAAATGTATTTACTCTCGAAATTGTTTTGGTTAAGAAAGAATTGCATTGCACTCATTTATTAACTCATCTGATGATCAAGTCAAACTTTTTAAATGAGTGCTCATTTTTAACACTAACACTACTGAGTTGCTAAAAACTGAGACAGAAATAATAGCGCTGAATAATGTAATTGAAAAAGAGATCACCGGTCAAAATGACCGGCTTGGTAGTTTCAGTGTTAATTTGAATTTTTGTACGATAGGATATTAAAAATGGATTTTTTCACGTTAGAATTTTGGAAAATCTTAGGCTGATTCCTTAAAAGTAGTAATAATAGACTTAGAAAAATTAAATATAATAGTTACCCGCCTATTGTTATTATTGTCGAATAGGAGTATGAGAGAGAAAATTGTTATAGTGCGAAATTTTATTAGAAGACAAAAGATGTATAAACAATGGGCTTGTTAGATTTTGCATGTACTAAATCTAAAATTGTATCTGAAGAAAACGGAAGGAAACTACAACCCTTTTCGATATAATACTTCTCTTGGCAATAGTATTGTGCGTATGGTCAACTAAATCTAAGCCGAACGTATGCCTACTATGGAAGAGTTAAGACATTAGGACTGAATGAAGGTAAGCACATTTCCTCATCAGTTTGCACCATATATTCATGCTTTAGTTGAAATGTAAAAGTACACAGGAGTGAATTACGATGGGAATTTGAAATGAATAGCGGGTGCAGAGAGCGCATGAAATGGTGAGACATGATAACTAGATAAAACTTCTACTGACTAGACGTATATTTCAAGTCATAGACGATTTACAATTAGCAGTAGTTAGTTGTTATATAAATGCATCGTGTAACAATATCTCGTACAAAAAAGCTTAAATACGTAACTAGAAATTAGTTAATAAATCTCAGTCTCGGTTGGCTTGTTCCCACGACTCACTAGAAGCCTGGCTTGCTTCTCGAGCAATTCCCTTTGATCTTTTGGTATCCATTTGGAGCACCTTGACTCGGGTATACCCAATTCATTGCCACGCATTAGTAAATCTCTAGAAACGTCGGGGTCGTTGTTGTTGTTCATGCTGATACTACCATCACCATCACCACCATCAGTTAAGCTATTTCCAGTTTTTGCTGTTGTGCGCTGTGATGGAATTGGGGTGTAATGAACAACAGTCTGGTCATTAAGTGGGACGGTGGTTGGATTATAAACGCGGTCCTCTTGATTCGGTAAAAGATACCCTGATCTTAGGGTGATACCGTTTCGACTGTTCCTGTTGTTGGCTGTGTTGTTATTGGCGATATTAGCGTTGTTAGGATTTTGTAACAGGGCGCTATTAGCACCAGATTGAACGTCTTCAGGCCTAAATCAGAGATTAAGGAGAGGATAGGAATTTTTTTTCTTTTTTTCTATGTCTCTTAAATATATTTTTAAGCACAAAATGGCAATAAGAAGCTAATGGGGACAATAACACTGATGTGATGTTTACATCTTAGATATGCGATTAACGTGAGATATATGCTAATACTACATTTGCGAAAAAAATTTATCTACATTTCACATGCACATGTGAAATCATGAATTTCATACTTACGTTTCACTGGTCGGCGATTTGGAGGATTTTGCTGAAAATAAAAGAATTAGATTAATTTCTGTGTTCAAACTATTTCAGTGATTTATATGCATAAAAAGTTATCTAATAAAGGTGTAAACATATATCGAAAAATATTTCCTATCTTTGCGGTTTGCTACGGAAAATTTACATTTTATATACATGGAACCCTTTCAGCAAGTAACAAAATGAAATTAGTGTAAGAGTTTTCACCTAGACAGTGTTCAGATAATTTCAGGGCTGATAAAATAAAAATAAAAGTAATTTAAGTCTTCTTCAAATTAAGTGACAAAGGTAATCCTAAACCACCATCTCGGAATACCATCTTTCTGAATTACAGTTCCACTTTGTAAGGCCCTCTACAGTTTGGTAATTAAATTAAAGGTTCACGTGGAAAAAATAAAATGAGTTTATAAAAGTTTATAAAAAAGAACCATAAAATTTGTATCAAGTGGATGAACGTTGATCAGAAAACTCAAGGAATCCGAATATCTATTAATTACCAAACACCCTATGTAAGCTTTCTTGGCATACTTTTCATTTAAATAATCTACGCATCTACATTAAAATTAAACAATTGTAAAATAGAGGAATTATAAATGACTTCGTAAAATGTTCAAGTAGAATCAATATAACTCATACAAAAAAAAGAAATAACTGCCAAAAAAATATATATTCCAATTATATAAGAATAACAATAAAATAAATAACAAAAGAAACTCCTTTAAAAATATATATATATAAAGCAAAATAAAGTAACATATTTTATATCTTATAACTAAAATATTTTCAAATATTTCAATTTCAATAAGACAATTTTAATCAGTATTTAGTATAGCTTACTCCCTTACTTTTGATTACGGCCCTACAGTGTCTTAATATTGAATTGACAAAATGTTGACATCGTTTGATGGAAATGGATACACATTTTTTCTGAACCTCTTCCCATAAGTCTACTTATTTGAGTATTTTATAATTTTCAACAGCACTATTTAACTCTTTCCATAAATTCCCAATCGGATTAAGATCGGACGATTGAGGGGACCATGGTATGACAATCAATCTGTGGTCCCCATAAATGTCCTTATCTTCCGAGGCGTATTCTTAGGGTCATTGTCTTGTTGTAGTGTCCATTGAAGTGGCATATTATCCTCAGCAATTCGGAGCATAGTATTTTCCAGGATATTAACATATTCGTTCTGATCTATATTTTCTTTCATCCAATAATTTTATATTTCCTACTGCATTTTTTTTATCGTTTTTTTGTGTATTGTCAAAGGAATTCTTCAAACATAATTTTAACATGCCAATGTTAATGTTTGTAATAACAAAAGTAATGTGCCGATTTACCTAGGCTGTAGTATTCTTCCTTTTCCACAAGTGATCTTGATTTCCAGGCATTTTCAATCATTTTCTTTGTACAGCCACCAACTCTTACGTTGAAATTTTCCTTCGTCCCAATGTCCTTCAACCAACCATTTTCACTGTAACTCGACAAGCATCCTATCTTAAATTTAATATGTTTTAAATAATATTCACTGTCACCTCACAATATTATTAAAAAAAGACCACCGATAATGACTTTCCTCTAAATAAACATATTCGACATAAACACGTGGCTCCATTAATATGATCAGGCAAAATTGGCAGCCTTCCAATACGTGGGGATTCCCCTGAAGAACAAAAAAGCATTCCTGCGAAAAATGTCATGATATATCATACTAAACTTATTGCCCGAAATATCCCCTTCATAAATCAGGGATGATATGGAAAAAGTGATGAAATACGTAGTTCTTGACAGCTTCATAAGCGACCAGAAACCTCTACTGCGTCTGACAGATATAACGAATCAACCTTATGAAAGACGACACTGAATTTAAGTTCTTGAAATTAATTATTTGATTTTGGGTCTCCTGCCCCATGCTCCCCACATAATTTGATTTGAAAATATTGTACTGTTGCGGTAAATTCGTTTTTGTGTTATGTATCAAGCAAGTCGGCTCGCTAGAAGATTTCTAAGGATATCCTTGCCGCATATCCTATCCAGTTGAAACAGTTTCAAGCATAAAATATTGAGTTATCCTTGGAACTTCGTGTGCATGTTTCAAGTAAATTGATTAGGCAGAAGTGGGTCGAAATGCAGGTTCAAGGTTTTTCAAGGAATCCCTGAGATCTTTGCTAAATACCAAATTTCAAGAAAATCGACAAGGTAGAATTGGGTCAAAAATTGATTTTTCGGGGATCCCTCAGTGGGTTGCGAGCCCTATACCCGTCCCGTTTAATCAACATATATTGTATTATCATTGGAACTATTCACGCATGCCAAGTTTTAGGAAAATCGGCTCAGTAGGAGTGGGAAAAAAATTTATTTAGGCTTTTAGTGGGTCTAGTAAAGCCAATCTACGTCACTTCCTTTTACCTGTAAATATGTGTATTGCTATTGGGACTATGTGTATGTGGCAAGTTTCAAGAAATTAAGTTCGGTAAAAGTGGGTTAAATATTTGTATAAAGATTTGACTGAGACAAACTTTCTGAGCTAAATATTGCAATGTAATTATAACAAGAACAATAACAATAACGAGGAAAGAGCTATAATTGCCTTAAATCAAATATGTAATATTTTTGATTTAGAAACGAAAAGAAAGTGAAAAGCAAATAGTGAACTGCCAGCGGCAGCTTGTTCTTGTATATATTTGTGATCGAAAATTTTATTTAAAAATTTACGTTAACAGAGCATTATTTGGCAAAATATGTATTTAATAAAATTTGAAAATAAAAATTGAAAATCTGGCCACTTTTTGATTTTCGAAACTATTGATGAAATGAAGGTGGTTGAGGCTCACTGAAACGGATGAAGGGTTGTTTATCAAATGTGTGAATGATGAACGCTACAAGTATTAAGTGAAAAATATCTAATAACTAAAAACCCGTCACCTGTCAGTGTAGTACTTGTAAGCATATAATCGTCATTAATAAAAAAAAGTATGAAGGCTTTATAATTTTTAATATTATATGAAAAAATGGGTAAGGAAAACGATCATTTCGGACATTTGTCTTACAAAGGGAAGATACTAGTTTGGAAATTTCAATAGGACGAGGAGTACGGCATATTTTGAAAATTTCAAAGAGGGAAATTTTGATTTAAGAAGTGAGTTTTTTGGACGATTAACAAACATCATGAGTTCCAGAAAATTATAGACAAAATTTGAATATGATATTTTAATTACCATTTTGCATATTGTGGTCTATTTCAGGGACTTCATATTATCTATAGGAAATAGTATCGTACAGATAAACTTATCGAATTAGGCAACCAAGTCCTTCTAATAATATGAACAAATATATATTATCTTTATAAAAACACTTTAATAGTTTTTCGTCAACACACAATTTCAAAAATGGCAGACAATTTAGATGCCTATGTTTTACTTCAATTTGTTTGATTTTATAAATAGCATAAATTATGTGGAAAATTTAAATTTTTATATAATTATTAGTAGCTCAAAAAAGCTTAAAAAACAGTATCAAGTGATTGTTGCAAGTAAAATTTTCGAATATAAACATTTTGTTTACAAATTACAATAGATACATATTGTAGTTTTTGCAAATTTCGATATAAAACACAAGAAATTCACTAAATTTAAAATTTTTATTAACACGAAAAATATATTTAAGTACAATTACAATATAATATACAATAAAACGACTTAAAATATATCTAAAATGTATTTTGATATTATTTATATTTCGATCATTATTCGAGTTTCGTAGCTAAATGTACAAAATAAAAATATTTAATATTCTTAAAAATTGTAATGCATATAAAATGTTCATAAATTTGTACTTATATAATACATATTACAATAAAGATAATATAAAATGTGATATTGATCGGTATTTGTGCATATAAATATCCGTAACATTTTAAGTCTGTTAACTAGAGCAATTTTACAGTTTTCTTAAAACTAAAGGCAGTTGGCATATTGGAATTTAACATTTTTTTTATATAATTTGTTTTTTATTAAAAAGTAATATTTTGTGCACAAATATTCGAAAAATTAGAGATTCTTATTATTTTATCTTGGCAGGAAACCGAAATGCGAAAAGCATAATAATTGTTTTATTAAGGTGGAAGACTTAATCTTCTTATTAAAAACAAAAAGGACAAATAAAGGAAATTTATACGAAAAAATATGATTCACCAATTTAAAAGAAAACTTTTCTATTTATAAAATCTAAAACAAAGGACGGTGTATTGTGGAATGTTAAAAAACGATAAAATATTTTATGAATTGTCTCCCAGTTGATCTTAAATAAATGTTTCTACTAAAGCGAATAATTTTTAGTAAAGTTGTGACGTTAAAATTTCCCCGAAAGTTAGTTGCACCGAAAAAGGAATTTTCAAAAAATCTGCATCAATCTTGCTTCTAAAATTATGAAAAATTTTAATATCTTGAGAACGATTTAGAACTTAATAGAATCTAAAAACATAATTTTCTCATTTCATTGTATGTATAAGTAATAAAAATATAAAAATTTGATATGCTACACAAATTTTCGAGCAATATAATTGTTGTTTTTTTTTTTTTTTGTTTTTAAAAAAACACATTTTATAAATACTCAATTAAAAAAGGAGAGTCAATAAAAATTTATTATTATAAAAACTGTTTTTTTTTTTAAACAGGTGTATTAGTTTTAATTTCCTTTCCATTTTGGTGTCCATTTACAGATGACTTTTTCAAATCAGCCTTCTTCTGAGCGTCCAACTTATCAGTGACAGGCGGTGTAGCCTCTTCAGATTGTGGATTGGTGTCTATATGTTCATCGCCTATGTACTCCTTTCCGTCGTATTCATCATTGTGATGAGGATTTATTTGCGCCTCTGAGTCTGGTCCAATATCAGTGTTTAGGGTTGCTCCTGTAACAACAACAACAAGAACTAACTTTCATGCGAAATTCTTTTTGCTTAAATATAATTTTGTTAGTAAATGATTATATAATGCAAGATCCAATTATGGTAGTAAAAATTTATGGAAATGGTATAGAATTTCCCAATGATGGTTAGCTCTTGCAGTTGTTGTCTTTGTAATGCATTGTTTATTTTTATTTTTTAACTGATTATATGTAACTATTTTGCTTTGTTTTTTAAATATTCAGTATGCATTTTGATACATTTATTTAAAGATTCAAATGAAGAGCTTTAATAAGGGGAATTAGTTAATGTTTCCTTCCTAGAAGATTTTTATGATTCTAATGACAAGAAAGGAAATATGTGTTCTTGATGTTTAAATGGAAAAATGAACGTCTGTTACATTTAAAACAGTATGTAAGATTTCGAAAACATTCTGCAAAATACATTTTGGATTTTTTACACTCCTACTTTCTAGTAACTCGCAGTTACCATATTAATATTTCAGTATCATGAGTAGTTTTGTTCAAATTCAAATTTTCTTTGTTTATAAACAAACAGATGGAATTGATGACGTATGAAATTTAAGAGAAAATTATACATTGCATCCCTAAACTAATTTTATTTAAAAGTGGCATTGTAAAAAGTATCTTAAATCCTTATACAAAAAGTTTCAGAGCCTTCTATGTACTACACTCGGGGAATAGCTATTGTACTTATGAAAACTCTTACAATTTGTTGAAATCAATAATTCTGAACAGAACCCTTTAATCAGTTAACTAGACCATTTCAGTGTAAAATAAAAGGAAAAGGAGAAAATCCAACTCTTATAATTATTTTACAAGGTATTCTCATCATGAACTATTTGAGGTAAATTGCCCATGAATAAACTGAAACACAATGGGACCAATATGGAATCGTGCGGAACACCTCTCTTCTGAAACAGACGGTCAAAGTTTAATCTGTGATTCAAAGTAATCCATTGGGAAATAAAAAAATTGTCTGCAATGCGGATAAAGGAAGGCAAATACAAGTTACATCATTCTAGCATAAAAAATTCCAAAAATGTTTTTTTTTTGGATAGGGGGTTTTTAATATAAACCCTCGAAATGCTCTGTCAATTATGGCTTTCTCAAGATGACTGTGGTTAATTTGAATTTAACTTGGAGCAGCGAATAGTAAAATTCTCGGAGAAAATAAAGGAAACACTCAACAAAAATTTGATTACGGTTGTCCTTTTCCTTGATTTTAGGAAGGCATTTGATACACTAAATCATGATGGCGTATTGAGGGTTTAGAACGGCAGTCAAATTAAGAGGAACTTGCTGCAGTGGATAAGAGAATTTTTAACAAATAAATTAACCAACGAACCGACTTTACACTTGTCCAAGGAGAGATTAATTACATCGAGACCATTTCAAACGATCGACGTGGACCTATGCTATAAAAGATGAGAATCCTAATAACATATTCACGGAAATTTATATGGTGGCTTCAAAGCTTTTCTCGTCTGATCGGAAAACGGGATATGCCTAAAGTGATATACTCTGACAACATGTAATGTTCATGCGAGCAGAATCTGTATTAAACCTTCTACAAGAATTTTTTTATAAAAAATCGATGCGGGATTTCATTGGTCATAAATCTATAAAACGGAGATTTATAGTTGATCGTGTAGCTTGGTTGGGCGAATTTTGGGAATGATTCATTAATACAATAAAAATGTTTTTTAAGATATCAATTTGACGAAACAGAGTGTCAGCAACAATTAATTCATGTCGGTAAATGTTGAATGAGATCGGAAGGTAAAGACACCAAATGAAACAACATCAGACGATCAGTTCGTAGACTACTGTACACAATATATAAAAAACAATAATTCAATTTAACTTAAGTCTACAGAGATCGCCATCATTCCCCGTAACTACTTTTAGATGAGGTGTACCACAAGGATCAACATTTGGTCCCCTACTATTTGCGCTGTATATTAATGACATTATTCCTGTACTTAAATATTGTTGAATTTTGCTGTCTATTGAGAACTTCAATTATACTCGCCATTGTTCTAAATTTTTATAGTGATCCAGTGATGACACCCAAAGGAAATAGA
The DNA here is from genome assembly GCA_006980735.1 of Dasypogon diadema. Classification (NCBI taxonomy): domain Eukaryota; kingdom Metazoa; phylum Arthropoda; class Insecta; order Diptera; family Asilidae; genus Dasypogon; species Dasypogon diadema. The sequence continues at coordinate 29,182 of QYTT01084445.1, forward strand.
CTTAGGACTCCTAGGTAGAGTCTTCAAATATGCAAATTCTTTCTCTGAGTTCAGTAACTCTGTAAGTTGCACTTTTGACAAAAAATGGGTTATGTGTAATCAGGACAGTCGGTGAACCTACTAATTTTACGTTGGACCGCCATGGGATATTGACTTCTTCTAGTTACTGAAATCATAGACATGGATTGAAGCTAATATTGACTGATATTGATGAAATGTGGGTCCAATTTCGACCTGTGCAGGCAAAACTAGTCCTTCACCAAGCTGATGTGAGATCTAGTATGGAAAGTAGGATGATTACCAAAACCCAAAGAGGAATACACAATTTTGGGGCATCTTCAACATTTTCCTCTAATCGATTTTCGCTTCTTTCAAAGCCTCGAAAGCTTCTTTAGAAATCATAGAAGCGATCGAAAGAGCTGCGGTTGGGCACAGTATCCTAAAACTTGGTACATTAAACGTTTCATTTATGGCTGACATTTTGCATTTTATAACCTTCAGACCATAAGACATTGGCTTCAACGTTTGCTTTGTAAATGGAATCTATAGCACATTCGTAAAGTAGGCAATTTAATTTCCATATCAGTCCTGCATTAAAGCTATACATTTTGTATTTGTCGTAATATTTAACTATGGAACATATTCTTAAAGTATGCATAACCCCATTACAACCTACTTCAGTTTAAGTAATGTCTGCATCATCACCTCTTTCAGTTACCTATCTGTTCCCAACTGAGTAAATACTTCAGCACTTCAGCAAATTATTCAAAATTCAAAACATCAAAACTTTCAATGAAGTCAGTTCAGTCAGTCATATTAAAAGACAATATAAAGTGACGACACTGCCACAGGTAATTCTAACATTAATTAAATTTTAAATTACTCAAAAAAGACTTACAAAGTGATGGACGGTAAACTGTGTTTGATACAAACGTAAATGTACTACAAAGCGACCCCTATTAAATTTCACTCAACCATCCCTTACTTAATTTGTCCTTTTATATCTAGATTGTCTTAACGTTTAGCAAAAGGTTAATTAAGCGCTTAAAATAAAAATTGCCACTTACCTGCAAAACACCACCGTCCTGTTGCCCTGGCAAAGATAATCAAGAGAACAACAATTAAGAGGACAACGACAGCTACTACAATTCCCACGATGGCACCAATATCCAGACCCTGCGATGCAGGCGTATCTGATGAGCTTATTCTCACAGTGTAGTCTTGTGATCCGAAGTCATTTCCTGCTCTTAAGAAGTACTCCTTCATCGTGTCCTCCATTGTAAGGCCAGCAATACTAAGGGTGACATTGTAGGTACCATTACCCAAATCGATGGGCTCATAGGCTTCATAGCGTCCGTTTTGAGTTCCTTGAGGAATATCAACACCATCAACAGTCCATTTAACATGTGGACGAGGATTTGCAAAAATCGTTACATTAACAATGCCTGTTGTGCCAAGATTGAGTCCGTAAACTTTGATGTCTGGCATGGGTTGAGGACGATCTAAATGAATATATAATTTTAGTTGTGGGTTAAGCAGTATTACTAGACGCTACTTACAGCTAACCATCAACTGTATTCTTGCCTCATTATCCTGGTCTTCGGCTGCATTTGATGCCCTGCATATAAGGAATTTTCCATTGTCACTTGCAGTTAAACGCCTATGGATTTCTTGTACGGTAGTGAAAAGTGTTGTGTTCCGTTTTTGGTCGAAGTTCTCGGCAATTTCTTGCTGACCTAGACCCTGATAGATTGGTTCGTCGTTCAAAAACCAAGTTATGTTGGCTGCTGGACGTCCATCACGTACAATACACCGGGCACGGAATGGTTGATCCACTTCAAAGCTACCCTCTCTTCTTTGTGAATAAACCTCAATTTCTGGTCGTAGAGGGGGCACTGAAATACAATCGATATTCTTATTAAAAGTACTTTACTGCGGTGTACACTTGAAGTTATGCAAAGAGTAATAATCCTGCTTGTGTGAATTATTTTAAATATTATATAGGAGAATTCCCAATTTTTCCCTCCTTCACTGTTTTAACAAAATGGAAGTGCTATTCGCTAAATAAAAAGAATTTTTGAAAGGAAAAATTATTTTGTGAATATCTATGCAGAGTGCCCAGGAACATGCAGATCTATTTCCACGAAATAAGGGAAGATTATCCACGTCCTGAATGAATTATACTCACCAGTGCCAGTCACGTACCGGCTGTAACAAAGGGATGACGGTTGAAAATATCGATCTGCTCAAGGTGTGGAACGGAGGAGGTGCTACAGGAAGATTAAGTCCCGATTTTAGAATAAGGATCTGCACGCGGGATCATAGATCTCAGTCAAAAGAAGTCAGGGATCGTTAGGAACCTTTATAAACCCTATAAATCACCTGACTAACTAAAGGGAAGATAAAACGCACTTAGATTTAAGTCTGTAAGTGCGCCTTCCTAAAATCAGAAGTAGGATCGATTTATCAACTTCAGCAAAGACTAAGATAGCGCCTTTTCTGCCGCGAATACAGTGAAAAAGTCTTTAGTTAGAAAGCCTAGCAAACTGGGAAAAGTTTTCATACCCAGGAAGACAGCAACAAATTTTTCTGTTAGAAGCCTCCATTTCTAATACATCAGAGCCAAAACAGGGCCACTGGGCAGAGTTAAATAAGCCCCAAAGCAACGAATGAAAAATCAGTAAAGCTCGAAAATACAAAAATAAACATGGAATATTGGGTAGTCTGTGCGTCACGAGAAATTCCGAACAGACGAAAAGGACCAATATGAGTAGGTCGTGGTGGGCCTAAGAACGTCAGAAACCCTTAAAACCCAAATCACCGAAAAGCCAATAACAGGTAGAGGCATTAGGATCTTTAAAAATGAACTTAAATTTTACTAAAGCCGTATGAATGTCCTTTAGTAAAGGATTCACCAGTGATAAGTAACACAAATCAGTTACTTAAGAACCTTGGGGCTGAGAGGTGTCACCAAAGTTCTAGCTAATAATAAAGCAGCTTTTGGTGTGACTGGAATACCTCTTCTGAAGGGAGATCACTCTGATCTCTGTATATTTGATTTTAGCATAGAAACTAGTGCCAGGGAGGTAACCGGGTAAAAAGAAGAATCTCCATAAAGTACATGGAATTTGAATACTAGCTGTCTTCTTATGGATGAAGCAAATACCATGGAGTGTTTGACCTTGATCGATCAGCAGCAAGGGTGGGTAGTGTATTGTGCACTCTAATCAAAATATCTGTCCTGTATTAGGCAAGAAAGAGGATAGGTATATTCAATAGTGGTACAAGTGCTTGAACTTAGCATGTACAAGAAACAACGTATGCCATAATACCTTTGAGCGTGGGCTCGCCTAATCCTACCTCATCGTTTCTCGTCAAGATACTAGACATATTTAAGAGTAGTTTATTACCGTGATTTAAATCAAAGACTATTGCTTGCAAACTAATACGTGTTCTATTTTTATTAATGGTTCAATTTCCTTTGAATCCTCGACTCCTCCAGTATTGGAAGGAAATAACCTAAACATTTTGGAGATCTAGAAAAATAGTCAGGTATATGGAAAAATGTACTTTCACTTCTCGTTAAATGTGGTTCTAAAAGACCCTCCAAATAAAAATAATAGGCATATTCTATTTTGATCTTCTGAATTGTGAAAAATAGAATATTTTCACGATTCATCTCAATGAATTTCATGTGAATCTTTTCACAAA
>QYTT01084445.1:38773-48991 GCA_006980735.1 Dasypogon diadema
ATAGATACAGTAAAAGCGTGGACAAGTAAACTAAAAATTATTTTTCTCTTATTTTCCTCAATTCCCCGGTTCTCAGGAGGTATATATATAACAGATTCACTTTATTCCATGAATATATCTCATTAGAGCTGAGTGACCATAAAGTGCTAACGGGGCAATGCAAAATTCAAAAGGATTATAAGATACTTATCTGTTACTTGAACGCGTAAGCACAACTGGAACTTTTTTAGGGTATTGCCTAAGCTCAGGCAAACTTTTTCACCACACCCATGTTACAATAAAAGTGTGTATGCAATACGCTACATTTGGATTGATCCCCTAAGGGGATTTTTCCTGTTCGAAAACTCAGTACTGGACAACTTACATCGGTGTCCAATAAATTCAAATACAAAAGCTTCGTCTTCTGAAAATGTAGAACAAATTCATTTCCAAATAAAATTTTTTTCACGATTAGCTTATGTTAAAAAATAAGACTTTTATCAGTTTACTTAAAGAGTGAAAAGCGATGGAAGCATTACGGGCACTTTTTGTGAATAATTTTTTTAAAGGAATAAAATGTTGTGGTATTTCTCGAAATTTAAAAAGTCTAGGTGTACGGCGGGATTTTATTTGTAGAACTATTAAACGCTCTAAGGTAACTGGTGACGGAGGGAGCCGCTTCTGGCTCTCAAACCTCCTCTATAGGGATGTCGACCAGATACCTACTTGGGAGTATTGCAAACTGGGCGAACAACCAACATCACTGATTATGGAACGTGACCTCGGTCGCCGATACGACCAAGGAACTGTGGAACCCACCTAATGCTAGCTCAACGTCCAAACTTCTCCAGCTAAACAAACCATCACTGAGACTTCTGGTTTCAATTTTGACAGGACATGGATTTCTTAAGGCGTACCAGCACAAAATCGGCCGCTCTAACGACGCCTACTGTAGGGGTTGCGGGGATGAAACGGAAACTGTGACGCATTTTCTGTGCCACTGCCCGTGAGTTCCGAGATCTCATGATAACACACCTTTGAAAACAAAAACAGGGTAACTTCCTCTGTTAAAGGCCGTAAGAGAAGTGGACGTCCGCGATTTGTGTGTAGTAAGGAACGCCATTAAAGTTGTAAGAGTGCAGATTCGAAGAAATAAGGCCCGTTCGATAAGGAATCTTGCTGGACGTTTAAGAATATCGAAATCTTCAACTCATTTAATCCTTAAAAAAGATCTTGGCCTAATGTCTTATAAAAAACATAAAGTTACTGGAATTTCATCTTCATCGGAACAAAAGCGAGCCGTAAGAGTTGACGGTATTCTTGCTTGGCAGACTGGGGATGAATTCGGTTTTTGTAACGAAAAACTCTTTGTTTTTGAGAAGTCATACAAATCCACAAAATGATCGAAAATGGGCAGTAAGAATGGATGATATACAATGAACAATACGTTCCCAGGTATCAAAATGTATTCTCACTCATAGTTTGCAAACGTGGCAAACTTCCCCTTGTATTTATTGAAAGAGGAGTTAAAATCAATGCCGACTGTTACATAAAGGAAATACTCGAATCAGTTGTAATACCGAACTGCTAGAAGGTATTCTACTACACGTGTAGATTTTGCATAAGTTACGTAGTACTGAGTTTTCAAACGAGCCCTTATATGGATAATTGAAGTTGTTAGTTTGTTCTTGAAAAGGTTCTCTTAGGGGGTCATTTCTGATTGCAGGACATACACCCACAGTTATCCTTCCCAGGCTAAGCAAAGTTAAGAGTCTTTTCCCCTTAATAATAAATCTAATTTTATATTTTTGGCACTGCTTGTAAAAAATTTGAACAAATCTTGAACAGTATATGCTGAAAATTTTGATCTCATAAGCAGAAATCCTTCAGTTACAAAGGAGCATAAAATCCGCAAAGGTAAGACAAGCTGCTTTACAAACTGCAGCATAAATTTTAGCACAGCAAAATCTTTCGTATAAGTGTTTAATGCTGTGACCTAGGTATTAATTAAACTTTCATGAAAATAATGTCTGGTGAGATTGAAAAAGTAGAAAGTATTGCGAGACTATGTTATTCTGTCTGCTACTTACCACTACCAGCTGAGCAGTTGAACAAACTAAACGAGTAATCTTGACAAGGTACCTATGTAAATTTAGGAAATTGAAATATTATAGCATCTCATGTCAAGAACGCTGTCCGCATTATTTCATGGTAAAAGTGCCACTCTAATACGTTCAACGTTTTCCAAAGTACACTTCGACTCAAGATTTTGCATCCGGTTAAAAAATTTTCCACAAAATACCGTTTAAAAACATGAAAAGCAAACTTTAGAGGGAATGTCAATGGAAATTCCCTCATGCAGAGAAAAAATTCCATAAATCTTATGAAGTTGGCTTTGATGTGCTTCTGAATGCCAACTGTACTCGTCGTTAAGTTAAAAGAAAATCACTGAAATTCTTTGAAAAATTTCTCCTTCCTTTCGTGCCCCGCTCGTTACTCTTAAGCTTTGTCAATCAGGAGCGAATCCTATCAAAATTATTACCGCACTCAGGGATTCTAATGGAAAAGGTTTCTCAGAAAGATCCAACTGAACATCTCAGCACAGCAATCTAAATACGGTCTAGTAATTTCGAGAAGGCACTTAATTACAAGGCTGCCAGACGTGGCATCATCGCCTATGAATTTGGGGTGTGTTCAGAGTGATTGATAATAATTAGGTCCTCACGACTTCCACCAACCATCGACTCAGGTGAGCAATGGCTCACAGTTACTCTGTGTACTGGAAACATTAACGCTATCTAAACAGAGGTCGAGAAAGCATATTGCCTGATATTAGACGGCGATTAGAACGGCGCGAGATCGATACTCGTGAACGGTTTGCGGTCGCGCCAAGTAATGATTTCTTTCGATTCGAAAAGCGGTACAGACAGCAATTGCAATCGCTATTTACTTTCCGTTCGATTAGTCAGTGCACTTACCTAAAAAGTAGGTTGCCATGCTATCGTTGTTTACGGTCGAAAGCAGTCCACAGAACTTTGTTCAATCGAACGAAAGAACTTCATCACCACTGACAGGAACTTAATTAGAAATTTCAAGGCAAAAGTGGGATGTGACTAATTAACCACGGCGATGAGAACCGACGAATATTTCTGGTGTTATCTCGGTCGATTCTCACACCTCCGTGGTGTTTCTATTTCTCATGCAGAAGTTGTTAAGTCTCGGCGTGATTCAATTACCAAAGTCTGTCGAGTGTTAACTTACACGTGAGTGTCCCCGTAGATCTTGAACAGTGGTAAGGGGAACCGTATGAGTTCGCTTCCCAATTACTAGTCACTTTGCTCTGGGCACCATAATTCTATTAGGCGGGGCGCTGAAAGTCTCTTTAACTCTGCCAATTTAGTCAGAAAGTGGTTGCCATAAGTCTTTGACTAATGAAAGATAATTGAATCAAAGGGAAGAAGTGATTGTCTCCGTGAATAAAATTAAGACGAAGACGCCTTTGTCGAATGTGACAATCAATTTTACACCGAAATTCAAAGGCGGTGGATGAAAAAAAAGAGGGCAAAAAGGGTTAGTGTCATCTTTATTCGACCATCCCAATAATGAATTTTCTTTTTGCCTGTTCATTTCAAAGGGTGCTTCGCCCTTAATGAATTATGGTGGAGTCTACCAAAGTGGGACCGAACAGGATCTATAAAAAAAAACCTTGAATAAGTTTAAGTCAATCAGAAGGAGGTTTATAATGAAAGAATAGCATTCTATTTGCCTTAATAACAAATTGGATTCATCTAAACACAGAGGGAAATCATTTTTACTATTGATTGATGTACTTAACAGCCATAAAATTTCCAAGTATCTTCACGTATTTCTCTAGTGCTATCTATTGGATTAATGGAAAGGAAATTTCCGGTACCTACCATCAAAGGCATTTTGCTTCCTTACTAACTTTTTATGGACTTGGTCGGTTGTCATGTGTATATCTCTTCATACGAATGTTCTTTTCCAAATCTACCCACAGCAAATAGTCATTTGTTATCAGATTAAGACTATAAGATGGATGAGTAGTTCCATCATATCTACATGAGGTGACGGCATACATCTTTCCTGTCTAATGTTATTATGAAATAGCAACATTGCAATTGTGGATTTTTCGAAATTTAGTTTCAGGCAAAGCCAAGCTATCCATTTATCTGAGAAACAATCATGTTTTGCTTTGTAAATCTGAATATATTGCGATTTTATTATTAACAGAAATATTCAATTAGTCGAATATGATGTCCTCAATGCTCTCATTGAAATTAATCCGTCTGCTTAAGTACGACTGAAAGTTATCGGATACAACTACGAAATCTACGATCTGAAATCAATCACCAATAATGAGTAACACTGTACCAAAAATGAACCATGATATGTTGCTCTTCTTATATCTAATCTAATTAATTTTGACTTCATTTTGCCTTTCGGGAAGTATCGTGAACGACCTGATCAAAAAATGGGTCATAAAAAGCACACCAAAGTCGATAGAAAAACATGATAACCTGCGGAAAGGCTAAGAAAGGAATTAGGCTATCGAGTGGTCCGAACAGAAGAAAATTTCTAAGCTTGAAGCGAGAAACACTTAGGATAAAATCAGTTTTTCTGACTACTGGAGAAGCAAGTTTTAGATATCATCTCAAAAGGATGGTGATCCCAGAGAATTATATGTGCAAACTGTGCCTGGAGGATACCGAGACGAAAAAAAGACATTGTATGATACTGCCCGGCCTTGGCGAGCAAAAGAACGGCTGGCACGGGCTTCAGACTCGAAATGGAAATAGACGTCGAGGTGTTTAGGAGCTCTCCGACAAAACACGTCCACGTTATTCTCCACGTTATTCTCGTCCACTCATATCGACACAATCATACCAAAAATTCACAATATAATAAGTCAACTTCCTGTTTCTGCACGAGGGCTGCCTTTGAACACTAGATTAATCCAAGCTTCACTTGAAGCTGAGCACTCTTCCGGAAAAGGTTGGGTGAAATTTAAAAATTACCTTAATGGTCTGTCAGCTTATTGTCAGCCCATTCACTCTCAAGCGGAATGATGGCTAGAGACTGACACACAAAAAGTCCTCGATAAAATGCAAAAGACAAAGTATATAGACGCAACTAGAGCACGTGAAGAAATATATAACATTAGCGCGGATAAGTTTAATCTTCCTTGTTCCCTTGTCCCGCTGGAGAAGAATTAATATTAGCTGGGTGATGAGGAGTGAGAGCATTGTAGGTTGCTTCAGTGTTACGGACGAGAAAATTTATAGTGCCCTTGAGTCGACTAAGTCAAGGGAAATGATGGGATTGGATGGATTACGTCTTCAATTTGTTGTGATAATTTCTTCTCTTCATGCAAATTATTTCACCCATATTGTTAATCATATGTTTGTTATGGGGATCATTGTTATATTTCAATGGATTTAACCCTTTAAGTGCCGAGGAAAGGTATATCATTCTTTCCACGAACAAAACTGTTATAATTGGCACTCAAAGGGTTAATATCGGGTATCCCACAAAGTTCTAATTTAGGCCCTTTGCTTTTTTCTCTTATTATCAATATTTTTTAATGTTCTAGAAAACTGACAAATAATCGCTCTGGGTGGCAAAAGTTTCTTGATAGCAGTCAATCTTGACTCCCAAAAGATTTCCGCGTGGGCCAGGACTAATGGCCCACTGTGTGATATGTGTTATGTGTTAGGATTGGGCTCACCGACAATCATGCAAGACATGTGATTATTAACAGGGTCAGACAATCCATATGTACAAAAGAAGCAACTAAAATTAGTGTAGTAGTACCACCCAAAAGATCTAAATGGCAGAGAAAAGATGGGATTTTATGACATAGAGACACTCAAATAAAAATGCTCCCTAACATAATTAACAGTTATACACATGCGGTTAATAGGCTCATGTCTCCCATAGTTAGTCCTTGAAGAGTTCACATGTAAAAGAGGGACGTCTCTAAAACCATGACCATTAGCCCTAAAGGAAACCTTCCCACGGAGTACTGGAGAGTCAATGTAGGAGTTTAATAGTTGGTGGACAAGAACAACGTCGGCAATTCTACGTCATTTTTCTAAGGAACTCAGAGCGCTCCTGATAAGGACGAAGAATGAGAGGGTCATTCAAAGGAAGATCGCTGAAAGCAAACCTAACGAAGCTACGTTGGACGGACTCTATGCGGCCAATGTGGACAGCATAGAAAGTGTTCCAGACTTGAGGCACATATTCCAGCAGCGTCCTCACGAATGAGTTAAGCAAATTTAGTGCAACACGAAGGTCACCGTGGTCACCCTGGACCACCGCTTAATAAAGCCAAACATGGGCAACACCAATAAACAATATGATTATACATATTTTAAGGTTTATATACATTTAGGCAGTTGTAGAATAAATAAATAAACAAATGCTTATCATTGAATATTCGAAGACAATTAATACTAATTTTGTTTATGCCTCGTTTTAATTATTATCAATGTATGTTTAGTAGATCTCAAGTTCGCTGCGTGTATTTAATATTGCACTCCCCACCTTTAAATGTTTATAATCTCGTAATTGCTTTCTTTTGTTCAAGGAATAAAGCTGCGGAATGATTTGCCGTCTCTTGATGCTAGACGAAAGTTCTATAAACAAATATAAATTACTGTAGAGGTCTCCATTTCTGTGAGACATTTATAAGGCCTGACTTTTGTATTTCTGATTTCAAGTAAATAAAAAAATAAATAAGTTGGAGAAAATAAAAAATGGATGATCTGGTTAAAACAGGAGCTAGAAGTCCATAATATTGATTCCAAAGAACCATTTTAAGCAGAACTTCAAGAAATAAACATTTCAGTCTGTTATACGAGGGGCTACTGTATTCAGCGTATATACTTAGCTATGTATATTATCATACTGTATTAAAAATTGGAAATTACTTCCCCTCAATGTCAATTTGAGTACGAAAAATATCCAGGAATACTAAAAATTTCGTATACTTGAGTAGCTGAATAATGAAGCAAAAAGGCCCCAAGTATTCAAATATTTGAGTACTCTCTACTGACTTACTCATACTCGATCTGAAAAGCAATTACTACTAAAGTACTCATACTAAAAGTACTTAAATACCCAATTACCCCAGTAGAGTTGCAGGAAGTGTTTCAACCATATTTGAAAAAAAATAAATAAATAAATCTTAAACTTTGTCATTGTCTGTATCGGAAGTACGCACAAAGGGTACAAAATATCAATCGACAAAAAAAATCTGCAAAAAATCAAAATTTTCCCTCAATAACCCATAGACTCAAGGAGTTTCGAGTTCAGAATAAACTCAAGTAACAAATGAGAGCAGAGATAATCCGAGCTAATGGGGGTGGGATTTTTCTGGTTATTATGCCCACATACCATTAGTTCGAATATTCTTAAATCCCTTTTCTGTGTATATTCCGCTTGCCTCGTTGGTTTATCAATATCAGCCAAATAACTTCTCTAAGTCAATCCAATTTTATAATGAAAGCAAACAGCAAGATTTGTTCTATTCAATACTCCATCCTAGAGGTAATTACAGCCCGTAAAACTAATTACAGCAAGTAACAAAATCAAGATTCCAATTGCAAAAGCAACAAGTCCAGATGGTGAAGAGAATACAGTGATTGAATTAAATAAATAGGTTAATCCGTCTGTTTTTCCAGTCTGAGAGTATCAGAAGTTTCACTTAATTCTCAAAGTTTTCCAGTTTGGTGAGTAGTATCTAAAGGCTAGAGGAAATGTACCATCTGTGACAGACCATTACCGTGTCTGTAAATCCCGGTCGAAATGCCTTCTCCAAACACAGAGCTTACATTGTACGAATGGATACCACTCACCAACTGAGCAGAGTGCACAAAAACCAAAAACTGCAGTTAATCACTATAGTGCCCCAGTTTCAATGAATCTTCCTTAAGCTGAGAATGCATTCACTTGTTGCAATAATGCATTCGTAGTAAACCACCTATATCCATTTGCAGGAATGCCTTCCGAGTAGAAGAGTATGCGGTCCTCAGTACAGTTTATGACTAGTTTTTCCTATTGCCGCAAAATTGTTGCACTAAATCAACATCATTAGATGCATTCATCTGGCCACAATGCAGGCATTCCTGAGCTATTAGCAGAGCAATTCAGTAGGGGATGGATATCGTATTTCCAGAAATGATCAACATAAAAAAAATCGCGCTAAAAGGCATCACTAAAGACACTCAACCGCGCCAACAAAACGAGGAGAAGAGGCGTCCCCGTCCAGTTTATAGCGTCTTAGCAGCAAGATGAAGCGATAAAATGTGACTGGGACCAAACAATGGAGGCGTTTAGCCACAGTCCGCAGACCCTGACATTTGACACTGTTTCTGATTCTGCTACTTTACTTTGCTACCCAGTGGTAATATAAAAATGTTGGGTGTAAAGAAACATGCTGAGCTCACCAGAAGTGGACGCTGGACGCCGGTATAGTCCCTGGGAGAACTGTTAAGCCATGGGGCTATGAAAAGACCGTTAAGACCTTTAGCTGCAAGAAATAAACTAAGAATCCGATGAGCTTCTCTTGAATACTAAAAAGCAAAGTTAATGGGAATTGTAGTGAACCTGTCTGGTCTTTCCGGTGGTCGCTTTTCCCAGAATACCACAAATTTCCTGAGAAATCCCATGGAATTGTAGATATGAGCCAAGATCCCCACAAGTTTCACGTGTCGCTAGGGTGCTTAAATCCTTGGCAGTCAATATCATTTTTCTTCTACTTGCACCCCTTAAAATTGAATTTTTTTAAATATTCGACTCAATCGCAAGTGGATGATGCTGATATAATTTCATGGCAGGTACATTCTGATTCCAATCTAAATAAAGACAAAGAGGGATCATAGGATGTGCAAACGTTGACAAAATAACCTACTCACCGAAATGGTTTCGGAATTTCCAGAACTTTTTCTAGTTTATCTTGAAAATTAGATCTGCATAACCGACATTCTGGAAGTGGGGTAGAAGAACCAATGGCAGTCAAATCAAATTTTCAACTTTTCTCAATTCAGTGCCCAAAATGTCTGTAGAGCTAATGGCATGGAAGATTGTGTGATGAATCCTACTGCGAAAGCTATGAAAGGAAATAATCTATGGACGTCTGGAAATGCAGCTCTACAGCATTCAAATTGGATACTTCTGCCGGATGGGTGAATGCAGCTCGCTCCTTCTGAATGATTTGTTAATGCAATCGTATTAAGTGTAGGTTTACTGCACAGTTCAATTCAGCTGCAAAGGACGTGGGATGTCTCCAACTGGAGTGTACTGAAAGGGCATGCAAGTCAGTTGCCGTAGCCAGTGAATAATTGAGTTCCTTTTTCTATTTCTTCGTAGATTTCACATCACTGTTTCCAACAGTCGTCCTCCAGTAAAAAAGTCTTTTAGCTGGTAATGCAAGACGGCAAAGATCTGATTGCTTTAAGGTAAGATGGGTAAGAAAATGTTGAGGTTGGGGTATATAAAGGAAATTATTGCTGAAGGATTTTATATTGAAAATTTTAATTCATTGCTATTTATCAATAAATCTGCTCGAGAAAAATTCCTGAGATATTGTAAATTTTCAATGTGGGGGAGCTGAAAACGTCCGTTTATTCAGGAAAGGTCAAATGTAATAATCCTTAATTAAATTTTTCAAAATCTCCTAGATCGAACTCTAGATTTAAATCGCGTATCCCCAGCAACACAAACTCCTTTTACGAAGTGCGTATTCCTTCATGTCAAATAAATCGAATCTAGAATAATTGAAAAACGGGAGATATGCACATAACAAAATTCGCGATATTGTGGGCTGATTCCTCACCCAAAAGGCTTTTCGTTACCTTGACTACTTTTAGAAAGCAAAACACGACTGGTATTGAAACACCTACACTGCCTTTCAATCATCTTATTCAGGTGTAGATCTTAGCTAGATTCCTGTAAGGAATAGAACAAGTGAAAGTATGTGTTCTAGCTATTTCTTGAACGTGCAGAAGTAGCTCAGTGATCTATATTTGCCATGATTTTCCTTTGGCGGCTAAACAATAATTCATCTGTCTCCATGCTGATAACGTGTAAATTTATTTTAATCGGCTATTAAGGCTTGGGGCAATTGTACCACACCTACCCTATTTCTTTGAAAGTTGTGAAGGACACTATAGTTTTGGTTGGATTACTCTCAACAGGCATTTAAGCGAAGATCAG
>QYTT01084446.1:0-16893 GCA_006980735.1 Dasypogon diadema
AAATATTTACTAATTATTATAGTCATCACAACTAACTTATGATTGTCGCAACTATGGAAGAAACATAACTTTTCTCTCAGTGTATTTGTTTACTGGGATTTAAATCCCAGTGGGAATGCGCAACAATGTTGGCTCTTATGGCCTCGGGCATAGGATTTATTTACACTTTTCATTCGAATTATGCTGATAGTTGCATATTCCTGTAGATTTGCTTGGATTTTATTCCAAACGGGAATATGCGACTTTGTATGCCCTTTAATTTTGATATCGGATTGAAATCCGATTGAAACAAAGCAACCAGATTTACACATGGACCCACTACTATCTTATTTTGCGTATGTATGAGCCCATTAACTGCATGTGTGCAGCAGTTAATTAAATTGTTGAACACTTTGACTTGAATGTGTCCAAGAGTGTACTTAAAAATCTTCTTCATCTAATTTTTTGATTGAGTGTTAACATTATTGTTAGACTAATTTGTTGTGTCCTTTTATTGGTTAAGTTCTACTAACAGTTACATGTCTTGCATGTCAGTGTAGTAGCCTAATCTTACCACATTTCTACTGAAATATGGGAACGCTTATTCGGAGATACGTAAATGGTTCTTGGTTCCTCGCTGAGAAGTGCGCCTTCTGGGCTAGAGGGAAACTGATTATTATTGTAAATATTTCAAGGAAGTTATGTAAAAAATAGGCAATCAAAGAAAAACAGAAATAAAAACTTGTGACAAAATGGGGATGTGTTTATTTTTAACAATCATAATGTAAGAACAAATTTTAAAACGGAACAGCCAGAAGCAATTCATGTTCATTTGAATAAAAAATTTAAGATGTATCCCTTTATGTCAACCACCGAGCTGGTAAAACAGTTGAACCTTCCAGTATGCGATAGAACTATAGGAAGACACAATATGGAAACAAAATTATTATCCTGCTAACCTGCAACTGATTGCAGGGAAAAGCAAGAAGCGAAGACTGGAATTCGTTTCATATAATTTTTGAACTTGCATTTTTTTGTCCGATGAGAAAATGAATTTTTATGGAAATAATCTCAGTTTTACTTTTTAATTACTTACATTGTAAATCAACTAAAATTGCATGCGGCAGAGTTGAAAATTATTTGTTTTTCACAAATATTTAAGCTGGTGATTGAAGTTGCAATTGTTTCGTGCGACACTATATGTGGAGAAATCTCTAAAAGCTTCATCATCAAAGTCAATCCTGATGCTCCAAAACGTGGGTAGTCAATCCTTCATGCTAGAATTAGAATTTTTGATTCACTTCTTGATTTATCACACAACATAACTTATTAGGAAGTGGCAAGTCAGAAGAAATAAAAACGAAAAAGTGTAGCAGAAACTAAACTGAGAGTACTGCAATCTTCAGAAAGAAACGACTTTTCTGCTATGTTTAATTGAAAATAATTTTGGTCAGATTCTGATACTCTTTTTTGCAATATGCGTACGATGCATAACAATATAGTTTCTGAAATTTAAGTATATTTCCTATTTTTCGGTATTCAATTTATTTAATTTAAAAAAAAACTTCCATGACACTTACATATTTTCCTTTTCAATGATTTCAATAATTACAAGTCTGTGCTATAGCATCATAGAGTATCCCTCGATATTTGGCTTCACCGTAAAAAAAGTAAAAAAAGAATAACTGTTCTTATACCCTTAAACCGTCACTTTTTATAAGGCTGATTTTCATTAATTAATAAAAGTTTAATATCATTCTTTCTAACTTATTGTTTTATTAAACCTTTTAAGAAACGCTTTCCAACAAAAGACACGTTTATCGGTGTACAGGTTTTTTCATATATTAACACTAGAACTACCAAGCTGGTCATTTTGACTGTTAGCCTCTCTTTCAGTTGCATTATTCAGCGTATTTCTATCCTTGTTTTAAGCATCTCGGTAGTTCTAGTGTTAATGACTCTTTACATATTTAACTCCCAACACTTTTAGGATTATTACTCACAGAAGTTACTACTATTATGATCTGAATTTTTAGTCTAATTCCCCCACCCCCCCCCCACCCCTTCGGTAATCTCCATAGAACTCCATGTTTTTCATCTTTTCTCAGAAGGTAGTAAAGCGTATAAAATGGCAAAGCGAAGTTTGTGGAGTAATACAGAAATGGATTATTCCTTAGAAAGTTGTGTTCTGTTTTGACAACAAACTACAAATGTCAAAGAAGTTTCGATCTGATTTCAAGCAATTTTCAAGTCAAGTTTTCAAGTTGGCACTGTTGAAACCCCGCCTTGAAATCTCAATTCGATTTCGAGTCAAGCTTTCAAGTACTCATATAAGCGTAGTATATGTGACACTTAGGTGTGTACTCTCAACTAAGAAGGAGCCACTTTCCTCTTAACCAAGTCACTCAAACTTACATTTTTTCGGGTGATGCAGGCTGGCTTCTAATCAACATTTCCTTATGGTAAACATATGTAGACTATTAAACAAACAAACAAATGCTGAGTAAGGAGATTTTTCTGGTGTATCCTCCGGAAAAGTCTTACCAAATTAATAAACAGGAATTATCCTCATTATTGGCTTTGCACTTTTTTAAAGTGCAATCTATGTATCTAGTATAATTAATTACACTAGAGGCCTTAAAGAACAGAGCACCTTTGTTCTCCTCTATTTGTGATAGGGTAAATTAAAAATAAATTATTCTATACTAATCCGCATACATATACCTATTTGTATTCGGAAATGTGAAAACGAAACGAAAGCAATAAACTTCTGCCATATTGCCTACTAAGACCCGATGACGCGATAAGCAACCTACAAGCGATGATGCGTGATAAGAACTTATGTAGCTGTCTGCTAAGTGGATGAAAATAATTCCTTAATGCCATCCAAATCTGCAGGATTTTCCCAAATCATCTTTACGATTCAATATCTGCTCGTCTGCATTATGCCACTTCCTTTGTTTGTTCCTTCTCGCTTAAAGACATTTTGCGAATTTTAAATTAGACTGAGTGCTTCAAGTGAAGTATTTATGGAATTGATTTTGTATTCTGCCATAATAACGAAGCACATCCCTCAGTGATCGACCAAGCTTTGCATTGATTTATGGAAATTTAAGCTGCAACTGGTAAAGTGATGTATTCCGATTGGTTCCGATTTGGATCTCATTTTTCATATTTTAATGAATTATATGAAAATGATGTTTGTAGAAATATTTTGTGTCAATTCCTAATCTGATATTCAAACTCAAAATTCTTTTCAGCGGAGATTCCAAAGTAAGTTAGTGGTGTTGCTCACAAAATATCTGTTATTAAAGTTATGCACATAATCTCCGAACTGTAATCCTCCTCTAAGCCTTTACAGAAGGAATCTGAATTGATATCTTGTATGCATAAAGTTGCTACTAAACCATATGTTTCAAGGTGAAGAATTGGTCCCAATTAAGAATTCCTGTTTCAATAGAATTCTTGTACGCCAAATTTAAATAACTCCGCAAATTTCGTCAAGAAATTTTGCTTATAAATTAATTAATACAAATTAGTGCTTTATAGTTCTGTTTTTGGTAGATACGAAAGTTATTATGTAACATGAGCATAGATTGAAACGAAATTTCAAGTCTTGTATCTTGCGGTTAACTTAAAAGCCATTTATCAATATCTCATCAAAATCCCTTAATCTACGTCAATGTTTGTTTAAGAATATCCAATCATTGTCATAAAACCTAGGAAGACACTTTTCATAGATTGAAAAAAGCAAAGGTCGGCGATAAAGAAAAACATTTATGGAAAATAAAGATATTTTCCTTATAAGCAAAGATTGACATTTCCACCCTTATCTAGCGAGGAGCTTGAACTAAGAAAGGAATTCCAGTGGAACACAACAAACCTCTATTGAATGACGGCTGTTAATTCTGAGGAAAGCCTTGTGCCTTTCCGAAGCACAGAGTGGAGCCAGGTACACAGAAACAACCTTATCTTTATTCATTTTTTCTAGTTAGGGGAATGATCTCATAAATTGGCAGAATCACTAAAAGCATTTTCATTTTTGGATTTTAATTAAATTTTCAGCTCATTGACTTTAGCTCATCTTGGAGAGCCACATTAGATTTGCTAATTTAATGAAATGGCTTTTAGTACGTTCCGAGTCCTTAAACAAAGTTATGGTTACAAAATCTTGTTGGAATCACAGCACAGATACCCAACAATGGTAGTTCTTGTCAGAACAAATTCTAATAAATGGCGTAGGAAAGACAATTTTCCTTACTTCGCCTTCACATCTTTCAGCAACTGCTATATATTACAGGAAGTAGTCGCAATAGCACTGACCAATTTCCGGCCTAAAAGAAAAGATGAGATTTTTTACCATTTAGAATATATAGTTCATTACGTTATAAAGTGGGAAGGGTAGCTTTTTTATTCAATTAAAGACCATCTCCAGTGAAAAAATAACAAGCACTCCTCCCACAATTCCAACACCAGCACTTGATGAATTCATTAAGCTTTGTCCTGTTTTTAAGGTTTCGACTTCATTGCCCCTAAATCCCTACAACGACTGGTCATTAGCACCATATCGGTACAGAACAAGTTCTGGCATTAGCATATAAATGAGATTCACTCAAGTCATTATGATAATTTCCGTGCTTGAATTGTTAAAAATTTTCAACCTTTGATGTCCATTTCAGAATGGTCCGCGGGGAGTGTAGTGTTGCAAAATGGTTATTTTCCAGCAAGAGAAACTTTTCCAAAAAACAATCTTCCTACTAAAGTTGATCAAAGTTTATTATATCTTTATTTGATAGTTAAGTCGTTAGATAAGCACTTTTGTACTAGCTCGTTATGCTAATTTCCTGAAAATTGTCTCTGTTAATAGTTAACGGCATACAAATAAAGCATTTTTCCGGTCGTATTACTCCCTGGGTAATAAAATGGGGGAAAAATAACAACCCGCTCTTACGAGCCTATTATATATTACTTTCTGTTGATATGCCGTGTAGTTGAAGTTTCAATATATGATATAATGACTTGGAATGGATAACTCAGCATAAACCAGTTAGTCTTCAAACATTAAACGCGTTTGACACAAATATCTCGGAAACTATTCTATTAATCTTTACCAAAATTTTGATTGCACTTTTTTACATAAGAAATACTTGTCTCTTAAAGAAGGATTTTATTTTTTGATGCACATTTTGTTTTAGTCCAATGGAAACGTGTCATTTTTCCATGAAAAATCAAAACGTTTACGTTGAACAACTTCCATTTCGTTGCAAATCCATATTTCTAAAATTCCGCTCAAAAAAGAATTGTATTCGAGCTCCCAAGTAATCTACCTGAGTTAGAAGATCCAAATATAAGTAAAAGTGTATGGAGTACTCGGATACTTGAATACTCATGTATTCGCACTCAAATACTTAAAGGTTCGGATACTCGGGTAATGATTGACTTGAGATTAGATATCATTGTTTAAGAAAAGTAGTACACATTAACCGTTTGAGTGCTGAGGATCGCGATAGCGCTCGTTTCACGAACAAAACTGTTATACGCCGCACTCAAACGGTTAAAAACTTAAATATTCGAACGCAAATGTTGTGAAAGTTTGTAAGCATCTGAGCATGAAACTGAGTATTAAGACGTATCCCTGTAGGAAATGTAATGATTCCAGAACTAGTTTTTTAACGTGCTACCTGTAAGCACCACTAATTACATTATGGATTCCATTCTACCTTCTTTTTATAATGAGAGAAAGCGTATGTATTGGATAGGTTTTGCGTTACCAAGAACCGGTTGCAGAAGTAGTGCGGTAGAAATATATCTTTCTTCAATACAGTAGAATTAGTGAATTACGCAATATAAAAAAAAACATATATAACTTGGCAGTGTAACCAGCTCCAACTTTCCCTACAGGGATAATATGTATATGTGCATGTTTGGAGAATAGATAATATTAAATTTAAGCTTGGCGGTGGTTACTTCCGCATAAACCATTAAAGGCCAAACAATCATAAAAAGTCCTGGAGTGATAAATTACTCTATTTTGGAACTCTTGACTTGGAAGTGTCATTTTCTGAATGGCATCTGTAACTGCGGGGCTTGGGAGTGCTAGGTCTAGCTTCGACAGAATAAGCGGATGATAACACCTCGCAATCTGCACGCGTAGATGTTCTTACTTGATGCATAAGGAAAGAGTTGCAGTGGGCAGCAGCGGTTGAAGCCAAAATGCACCGTACGGCGGATCGTACGGTTGAGGCAAGGGTTGCGGCAACCTGAGTTGCATTGTGCTGTTAATAAATTGTCAAGAGAAAACTTTCGCCCATACTTCTGCTCTTTCCTTAATATTTGATATTTTGGAGGGAACAACTCATACAATGTAGCATTTTCTTTTCCCTCTTCCTTCACTTTTTCAGACAAACTTTGCTAGTTTAATTTGAATTTTATTTTGCCAACGGCATCCCAACCTCAAAAAGCACAACTGCGAAAATGGTTGCGCTGCAAGGTCAAGGATTTGGTAACTTTGAGTTTCAATCTGTGCAACAGCCGCAGGTGCAGCTGGCCATGGAAACGGGTTTCAATCAACACTTTTAATTAACTTTTTACAGCTCTGCTGTGCTGTAGCAGCTGCCTCGGCCGCATCGTTGTAATCCCCACTTAAATTTTAATCAGGGTATATCTCTCGGCTCGTTAGACTAGAATGTTAGGGGCTGATAATTTTCGCCGATAGAGATTCGCCTTAAACCGTTCGCACGGGCCACTAACCGAACCGAATGCCGCTCACACCTCCTACCAAACTTCGGGATTCCCTGCGTCACAGCAATGGTTGCACCGTTCTATCGTACACTGGGGCTACCCTTCATATCGCGAAATTAGGAAGTAGCGAACAGATCACAGTGTTGTAAAGTATGTCTCCCACACATGCCACACATGACGCCTAAGATATAAATTCCTGAAACAGCGAACCATAAATTTCTTAACAGCTAAGTTTCTTTAAAAACACCGAAATTTCTTTCAAGTATCATGACAATTTTATCCTGACCTAAACAAATCGAAGAATGCACATTAATTCTTTTTCTTTTTACGCTCTCTGTAACTCGTCTCAAATTGCATATGAATTATGACGGTCTTGCATGTCCCTTGCTAAGTGTATTATCTTTAACTCCAAAAAGCAAAGCTATATATAAAGGTGACATGTTACGTCATCTGGGAATTGTGCATCGGCCGAGGTGTAATAAGCGCCTCGCTAGTTAATTCCAGTGTGTGTGGTTTCAATCGTCAAATGGTGCGGTCTATCCTTCTTACGGGTTCCACATTCTAAATTTAATTTTGTCTTGCTTGATACAAATAATAAAAATTAATTACATTAAAGTGACTCGTTTTATTATCCCACACCACACAACATAAATTTATTTGTGACAGCGGTGGGATCCGCGCAAACAAAATTTTAAGTGATTTTCATTCTTCACGTACGGATCCTCTTAAAGATAACTTTGTAGTCGCTTTCCTTAATACCGCGCCGTCTCTGAACAAAAAAATTCTATTCAAAATTTTTGTTTCTACAATTGGAAGTGATTTTCTCTCATCTGTGATCTTCCGGAAGCGGAAATAGGCAAATTTTGGAAAAGTGTCATCCATCCCATCTCAATTCATCTGGTAATCAATCTGGGCTAACATTAAGGACGTTATCCTTTCCAGGACACAGACTGTGTAGATAAATCAGTTTGATATTAGGACTTAGGAGGATTTTTATTCAATAGATAAGAAATTGGAAGTTTCGTATGTCGGTCCTTAAGTGTCTAATGTGCTAGTGTGAAGCTACTCGGTATGGTGTGAGTATGGTTACCAACAAAATGCCATAAATTTTTACATAATTTTCGAAATGAGTCATAAACATAGAGATAAAAAAAATAGAGAGAGCATGCTTGCTTGCAAAATGGCACAAATTTTTACATAACCTTAGAAGTGTGTCATAAACTTTCCAAGCGTTTCTCGGTTCCTCCCACTGCAACTGTTGCTTAACAAAGTTGTGTGTTATTTTATTAGTATATGCATCTAAGTGGTCACAAACTAGTGAAATGTTTCTCGATTCATCCCTTTGAAATTCTCGCTTAAGACAGCTGAAACCATCTGCATCTGCGTACGTGCAACTAAAAAATTTAATTAGTATACGGTTAAAATTGTAAACTTTATTTTTAATAAAAACGTATATATCTGCTGCAGAACCCAATGTCTGCCATGTTCTAATTGACCGGACTACGAACAAAAATCACTATCTATCAAATGTATTAATGAGGGAAAATTTCTATGTTTGATTAACTTTCTCTTTCCTTAAAAAAATTAATCATAGTCACTTTTATATCCACACATATGAAATGAATTTTTGAACCAAACTGTCAGTTGTATGCAGAAAATTTTCAACAAACCATGCCATGTTATCAGGACGTGTTTTTATCGAATATGCGGCAAATATCTCTGAAACTTTGGCCCGTATGCATCAACTAAACTAATATCGATATTGGACAAGATTTGAATTAAAGTCACCCAGAAATTTAAACAAAACGACCTTATTCATTAACTAAACTTAAATGCTTATATTTTTGTTTATCAACGCACCCTAATAAGTTTTCGAAGTCTTTCGAAATGTCAAAATCAGCTGCTTCGTTGATGACGAAGATGAGTTAAAATTTAAACACAAATTTGATTCCGACATACTCACAGTATTTTAATTATTTTGCGGCAACACAAAACTTCCCCACGAATAAAATACCTTAACAACTCGATTAAAATGTTTTACATTTATGCATTTGTTTGACAGATATAAAATTCGAACTTTAGTCTAATATCACCAGAAAGCTATCTTAAACTTTAAGTTTAATCTTTAAGATTGGTTGATGAATATCGTTAAGACCAAGAAAATCTAATATTTCATTTTGGCATTAATGATGTTCTCTTGGTATTATATTCTTGGGATTAATTAATAACCACTTTTTGAATATGTATTTACATTCTTCAGAAAAGTGTAAACTAAAAAAGGACAGCGTGTTAGTAGCCCTCATCTAAAGAAAACAAGTCAAAAGCCTCAATATTTACTGATCAATGTTTGTTTTCGCTAAAAACAAATTTATAATTTTCCTAACCACAAAAAATAATGGCACTTACCACGGACTCTTTTAACCCATTTGCATCACACGGAAAAATGGAAAATTTGTTCTTATCACCAAAATTTTTTTGATTGCATTTACATGAAAATGTTTCCAAATATGAAAAATTGAAATAATATTACATAAATAAAGAATTTTAAAGGATTTTTATTTCATTATATATTAATAATAATAAAAGAAATGGAATCTAATTATTTTGCACCACATGATAACACTTGAAATGGTCAATGCATAATGCCACATGGCAATTATCACATTGGTAAAATGTATCTTTTCTTTTTTTTCTGATAAACAAACTACACAACGTTTGCGAGCTTTCTTCGATGAAGTTGATTCGAGAAGAGTAGGAAAATGTTGACCGGTAAATCTTCGTGGTAATGATGTGCATCGTGTAGATGTAATTTTTTTGTGTGGTGTCTTTATGTTTGGTATATTTTTTTCAAGTATTTCTTCCGCTAATTTTTGCTTGAAAACGTGAAATGCTCTGTCCTTATAAATAGTTTTGAAAACAACATAACTATTCAAAAGAATCATGTCGAGACAGTAAAAAAACTCCTTTTTATACACTTTCTGATAACGTCGCATAGTGTGAAATTTGCTGAGAAGTTGATCACCTCCGTCAACTCCACCCATGTTTTTATTATAGTCCAAAACAACTGTTGGCTTTACAATATTTTCTTTAGTTTTGTAGTTCTGTTTCCCAGTGACAGCAAAGTGTAGGTTATGCATTGTTGATAACATGTTGACATCTTTTTTGTCTTTCCACTTTATTGCAGAAATATTTTTACTTTGTAGTATAGCTGCTTCACCTCGTTTTAATTTTTTACTTTCTAAAGATTTAGGCATATGTTTTCTGCTTGTTCTCACCGTGCCACAAACATTTGTTTTTAATTTATACAATTTATTATATAAATCGGGTGAGCTATACCAGTTATCAATATATAAACAATGTCCCTTTTGTAATAAATTACTTTCTTTCATCATATCCAGAACAATCTTTGTGCTAGCTAGCCCTTTTTTACACTTATCCTTTCCTACATAAACCCTAAAATTATGTATATATTTTGTTTTCGAATCGCATAGCTTGTAGTATTTTATTCCGAATCGAGCTCTCTTTGTTTTGTTATACTGAATGTAAGGAATTCTGCTTCTACATTTCATCAAAGACTCATCCAAGGAAATATCTCGGCTTGGGGTGAAAACTTCTTTGAATCTTTTCTTGATCATGTCCATTACTGGTCTAATTTTACGTAAGGGATTATCACGCTGCAAACGTTCATTATTAGCAAAGTGTAATTTTCTTGAAATTGCCATGAACCTATTTCGGGACATCACTGTTTTGAAGTATGGCGTTTCAATGCTCTTGTCCGTACTCCAATAACTTTGCAGTGTAGGTTTTTGCACCAGAGACATCAATATAATGAGTGCAAAATAAACTTGCAATTCCTCTGCAGAAACTTCTTTGAAACTTGGATCCTTTTCACCGAATCGATTAGTTTCAGTTACAATATGTTCAAGAATTTCCTTTGTCAAAAACAGTTCGTAAACGTTCGCTCTAGCAAAATTTTTTATGTTTTTATTTACACCGCCAAAGGATATAAATTTATGCACTTTAGGTTTCTCATTTTTTTCCTCCCACTCAAAATCACTCGCACTTTGATCACTATCACTATTATCAGAAGAAACCGCAATAAAACGTCTGCGTTTTGTAGATCTACTTACCTCTTCACTGCTGTCGGAAACACAATCGTTCATTTTTTCCACTTTATTGTGTTATTTTATCATGTAACTACTTTCGATCACCGCTATTCATTTACTGCGAGCCTGAGTGAAATGCGCGCATATATGCGCTCTGGTGATAAGGGCCAGGCAAAATGCGCGCATATATGCGCTTATGATGTAAATGGGTTAAGCTGGATTAATCCGCGCAGCCAAATCGAAGGTGGTGCGTCCGCTTATAGACGCACAAAACAAATTGACAAAAAAGGAAAAGAAGGTGCCGGGATCAATTGTTGGCAGTCTGAAACGCACTCGTTATCAAAAAATTCAATTTTTATTTTGTAAAATAAAACAATTCAAATAATAAAAAGAAAATTTCTAATTAACAATAATTCAAAAACAAGAAATAAAGAAAAACTAAATGAAATAAACTCAAAAATTAACAAAAAAAACTAATAAGTAATAGAAATTTAATAATAATAATATGAGACTATGAACATAAACTATTAATTAATCGAAAATGAATCCAAACAATAAAATGAATAAAAAATTAAACTAATAACTAAATTAAAGATAAAATAATAATTAATCCAAATGATAATCTGCAAAAAAATGAAAAAAAAACTATTATCAACTCAAATTTATGAAGAGAATAACAAGTGTTACAAAAAATTAAGTACGAATTAAAATTGAACTTACAGAAATTTCGTGATTTGGTAGTTGTCCAGCTTACAAACTTCTCTAAGCGCGATGTGCTTCAAAAATTCTAAGTCCAAATTAAATTGCCCTTCTGGCAATTTTCCAGTCAGGAAAACCCTTCTTAGTTCTTAAATATTTAATCACAAACTCAAAGTCAAAAAAAAAAAATAAAGACCCCGAATCCACACAAAACAAAAACTCTTTAATAAAATTAAATTTAGAAAATTTTACTTCTTGGTTATATCCCAATAAGAAAATTCTTCCAAGTTTATCGTTCGTCAAAAAAAATTCTAGGTCCAAAATTGCTATTGAATATATTCCCAAACCTCAGTTTACTTGGTTAACTCCAAGTACCTATTAGAGCGCTGGTGATAACCCAGTAGCTTTACCTTGCAGGCGAGCCGATATTTATAGGACCCGCCTGCACTGTGCTCTCACCGAACTGGCGTTACTTTGTTCGGTGAGTGCTTTGCGGCCATATTGGCCATCTTGCGTGCCGGTCAGCTGGTCGGACTTTAAAGTCACCGTCATCTTGATCACCGATCAGCTGTCTTTTGACAGCTGTAGGAATTTGAAAAGGATGGGAAGTTAGGGGAGTGAAATTTATGGATTTATTCGCTTTTTATTAGAAGTTTTCTTCAATTTAGAGTATGAGGCTTTATTGAAGAAGAGGGAAAGATTGGTGGGATACAGGATGGCGGATGTTATAAGGTAATTTTTCTGAAATTTTGATTAATTTTTAATGTTGTTTATTTTGCTGGTTAGAATTCAACAGAAGGTACAAACCAGATTTGAAATTTTTTCAAAAAACCACAATTTAATTTTTTACATGCAGTTAATCAAGTGAGGCAAGAAATTTGTACCTACATACGTAAACAAACTACTGCAATTTCGAATGTTATTCCTCTTAAGTACCTGGTTAAGTGCTAGGTCAAGGAAAATTGTATGAACTTGACCAAACAAATCTGGATACCACTCACCCCGACAGCTTCACCCACCTTCAAGGCAACATTGAAACTCTGAAGGTTATCGAAGCCAATGCATTTGGAGACCTATAAATACCGGCCAACAAGCAATCAAAAGGCACTGCAGATCAATCAGTTCAACGAGTAACATCTCGACATTCAGGCGTTTTTTCATACTGTTTTCAGTAAAAATTTTCAGGGGTTCATAGTTATCCCCACAGATATCACTGTTTTCGGTGTATTCGGGAGCGGCCTACGCTCATAAGTCATGAACATCCTGCCTTATCCCATTCTAACATATATTAATTTTTTGGCCTCTCTGTACTTCACCGCCAGATGACTCTGTGTCGTGTTGTCTCAAACATTATCAGTGTGCTGAATTAAATATACTTCTTTCATTACAGCAATGTAAAAGAAAACTTACGGGAGCGCTGATTAGTTTTTATTTCATTTCTCTTCCTCTTAATTTTTTTTTTTAAATTTCATTGATGTTAATTGTTATTATTTTGAATTCAATTTCTTTAATTGAAATTTTTTTGTTATTACATTTTTATCACTTACTTTGGTTTTTATTATTATTGAATTTGAATAAATTTATTTCTATATTATTTTGAGTCTTGTTATTTCGGCCTACCCTTGTCCGGCACCCATTTTATTTGTGATTAGCCTCATCTAGGTCCAAACAATGTTTGTGTATTACGATCCACTTATAGCTTTTTTTTGCAAAATTACAATAACACAATTTTAAGTAAAAGCGAAATGTTTTTTTATAAACCGTCTGAATCTTTTCTAATTCAACTATTACAATTAATTAAGATGTCTTAGCTTCAAGTTAATTGAAATTCATTCATCGTAAAATCTGCTTTGTCCTTATTTCTAAATTTATAGACCTGAGGAGTACCACAACTTCCACTGAAACTTAAACTTCAATTGTTGCAACAGTTGGCGACAAGAACCTTACTGTGACAACAAGCACCTAAACACTTCAAAGATTTACGGAGAAAGTTTCAAATTAAGAATTAAATTTGATAAAAGTTTTCTTCTGCAATTAATTAACTTAAAGTTAAGTAAGAACTTCATTAATGTTCAGTGTGTTAGAGATGAAAGTTACGTATTTGAACTGAACTAACACATAAATGGGGTTGAAGTCACAATACTATTATACAATCTGGACTTGATTTTCAAAAATCTTTTTAATGACATACTGGAAGAAAATATATTACTTATTAAATGTAACCACAAACATTCGTACCGTCTCTAACATAATTCAAAATATTTTTCGAAAATGGTTTTTCTACCACGTGATGATTTGCTTAGAGTCTATAGCGTAGATTGCCAAATTTTACACTTCGGCGTAAAGAATACGTAGACAATGTAGACGATGCGTAATTTACGTAGACAATGTAAACCTTTGATGGACAACGGTCCTATTTATTTACCTGCTATGCACCTGATTTAGCAAAATCAATAAAAAATTGGTTTTACTGTATATCAGCATACAAAAAACATGCATTTCAGTATATACCTTATTTTTATTGAATGTATCTATCAAAAGAGCACCAAGCTTGTCAAACCTAGCGAAGAAATTGTTTTTAAAACATGTCTTTAAATTGTTGCGGGTGAGATTATTATAATTGATTAGCACGCGTTAGAAAGAAATTGAAAATGTCGGTCGTCACCTTCAAATACTCAAAGGAGAATAAAAACGCTGTGTATGCTTTGGTACATGCTCTCTCTAATTGGTCCGTGAGACAAGTAGATTCCCTAGTAAGCGTTTAACATAGAAATATAATAACTCCATAAGATATGCTTGCTTGAGAAATGGCATAGATTTTCTAAGTGACTTTCACACACATACAATACGAAAATTTACGTATTTTTAAAAATACGAAATAAAAATTTCAAATCTGTACTGAGTAACAAGCGATTTAAGAACATTTAAAAAATTGTTTTTTCTATATCTTTCAGGCATCCTTAAAGCTGAAACCTTAGGTCTTCTTGAAACCAACCAATATTAAAAATCTTTCAGTTCAGTAATTATATTAATTATCGCATTTCTCAAGTCTTTCCCACAAATCTCACAACATTCCTCAGTCATTTCAGAAAGTATATTTAATCCTAATGCCACTTCTTTCCAAATAATAAAGAAAAAAGCTGCTAGTTTTTAAGTTTTCATGCGTTGTTTTCTACTCAATGATTGTTAGCCTTTAACTTATTGAGATGTAATAAACAAAGAAATTAGTTCAGTCAGGTATTGTGTATAAAATACCTGTCGCTTTAATCGCCTTTTTTATTTCTGGATAAAGTGCAGGAAGAAACATATCCCCATACCCCATACCATATCTGCACCCGGTTTTGAGTTATCAACATTGTGATTTTAAGTTAAAAACTAGCTCTTGGATTGTAATATGAAGTTATTATTTTACTAGTGTCAATTTCCACTTCACTTTTCCAGCTTTGGTATTCCATCTCATGGAATCTGATTTGTCTTAATGTGGGGTTTGTATTTTAGGTACATATACATGTCTTTCAAAAGTATTTATGTATCTAGAATACCACAAATCATTTAGTAGACAACTATTATTTCGCCAAGTATTTTTTATTAGTCAGCACTGAATTCAAAACTAGTGATGAAACTATAATATGAATGTCATAACAGTTCTACTATGACGTAACCACCCAACTCCAAGTCCATCCAATTCAGTAAAGAGAAAACAAAAAAAGCATTCATTCAAAACAATCCATATCTTGAGTCACCGTATAGTAAACAAAAGAGTAATTCCGGCAAAAGGCTGAAAGCATGTGCTAAACAATAAACATATGCTAGCCAGAATGAGCCCAACTTTGATTATACCGGTGGAGTCATATTACACTTAAAGAACTCCCCGGTTAACAATGCAATGGCAAGGTAGTTGGAACAAGGCCTCCACTCACCATTCTTCTTCCGTACTAAATGTAAGGGAGACGACCAGGGACTGCTAGAGGGCCGACAGATACCATGCTGGAACAGAAACTCAAACTCCTTCCTCGCGGCGTGAAGCTTCTCACCACTGAGACGACAGACTTTTGAAACGACGGGGGGACCATTAGTCAAAATGTGGTGTGTAATTGGGTGCTTGACCGGTTTGACAAAACCATCATTAACGGTGATCTCCTTGAATTCTTTCAAGAGACTTTTTACTTCTGGATGTAGCTCCGGATCAATAAAGATCGAAAGTGTGGCTACCGCCCTTGAAAGAGTCTCAGCATGTGACCTGAGAGATGTCAGCGGGTCTACTAGGACCTTGTTTTTCATATCGACAAGCAACCCAAAGTGTTCTAGAAAATCTGCGCCCAATATGGGCTTAGACACTTCCGCCAAAATAAAATTCCACGGAAAGGAACGACGCAGACCCAAAGCTAATGCAAGGCGTCTACGACTGAAAGTACGAATTGTGAAAGAACTTGCAACCAGCAAACGCAGTGAATCCGGCGAGCGGAGGAAACCTCGGGGAAGAGGTAACACAGAGACATCCGAGCCTGTGTCGATTAAGTATTTTAAACGAGTAGAGACGTCTACTGTTAAGGCCGACATCCCCCGTCGTCAAAGGAGACGGACCAATTAGTTTGTCGAAAGGCTAGAAGATTGATTAACGAAGCTACAAGGCTCCACGCACTTCAGAGCTTTGGTACCGAACTTACGATGATACCAACATAACCTGAAAGATCCCGAAGAACTCCAGGACCTAGAAACTGCTGGCGACTTGGGCCTAGCCCTTACTGTCCTAGCATTAAACGAACTGTCCCGCTTAGCAAACAGCTCCACCCGTTTCGAAAGTTCAGAGACTTGTTTAGTTAAGAGACCGAAAGGTTCATCTACCTTCTCATGAGAAACGGAGAATACCTGCGGTCTAGCCGTGACCTCATTGATCTTGTCGGCCGACCGGGCCAACTCATCCAGCGGACCAGAGCTGCAAGCAAGAATCGACTGCATACCAGAGGGCAGTTGCTGCAGCCATAGGGACTTAATGAGTTCATCACTGAGCTTGCCCCCGTTTAGCGCCCGCATTTCTCTTAACAACTGGGACTGTGTCGAGCCACCCAGCTGTAAACCACCTACCGAACCTTTTCACGTCACGGTCTGGCGGACTGAAAATCAAGTCGCTCACTACATTATACAGCGACTCATCCAAAGAACTGAGAAGGTAGCAGAACTTAGTCGCATCTTGGCTAATACCCGCCAGAACAAATTGGGCCTCTAACTGGAGGAACCAAGCTCTAAGGTGCTGTCGTCGAAAAGGTACAGATTTCATGGAAACAACGCCTACCGAAAGGGGAGGCGTAGCACCAGCTGCTTGTCCAATACTAGGGGGCCTCGTCATGTAACTTTGTTTCGATTCGTC
>QYTT01084446.1:17697-33301 GCA_006980735.1 Dasypogon diadema
CCTAAAGTGGCGTCGACTGAACCCTGTCGAATTTACGACACCTCTCTGTCGACGCAACGAGTTGCGCGAACTGGCATCGACATTTTACGTGTCGTTTTGCCTCGACGTCGAATTGCGCGAACTGGGCCCTGCAATCGAGCGACAAAAAAGAAAGAGAAGTAAAATATGCGTCAACGCACAAGCTTTATTAAAAAACATTCGAAGCCCAAAATCCTTATAGAATTCTCAGTTTACTCAGGCAATAAAAGACATAGATATCCAAAATTACCGCTTACACACAAATTATGTTCCAAAAAAAATCTTGCCGAAAGATTTAACTTTAAACTCTCAAAAAAAAAAACTTGGCAAACAGAATTAACACATAAAAATTCGCCCAAAACGGCTGCAAAAGTTAAATTAAGCCAAATTATTAGGGTAGATCAAAGTTGCGTAACCAAAAAAAGAAGGAAAAACCGGAGCTCTTGAAGAGCTGGAACACTTGAGGTACTGGAGAGCTTGAGGAACTGGGTTTCTTGAGGAATTGGAATTCTTGAGGTACTGGGATTCTTGAAGCACTGGAGCATTTGAATGACGGGATAGCCGATCAAAAACTGCAAATTGTGACGCCCATTATCACGTCGGGTTCACCAGTATGTGGATGCTTCCGAGGTCACCCACTGTTGAGTTGGGGTCGCCGCTGAGAATGTTAGCTCTGAATCGTTAAAGCCGAGACTAGCCTCTCTGTTGAGGATGATCCTTTCACGTCCAAAATCCAAAAAGTCTCTCCAACAAAAAATATCTTTATTAGCTGAACGAAGTTGATTCAAATAAATAGAACTTCCTAATACGTTGATGGACGGAGGTGTTAAGATCACAAAACTCCTTAGGAGAAAGTCTAAAGAAAATCCGGTCGGCAAGAGATATTCCAAATAATGTGGTCGTTAAAGAAAGTAGAGGCGGTCGACGAATCTAGTTTCTGTTGACTGTTGCAGAAAATCCTGAAGCGCGGAAAATTCTTGAGGGCACAAAAACGGACAGGCTTCGCAAGATTTTTCTTAGGAATGAATAAAAAACAAAAACCGGCAGAGGCATGACAAGTCATGGCCAGCTGCATAGACTGGAAATCGCTTGACTGCAAGCAACTTCGCCGCTAAGCGAATTGGAAACCCTACAAATGTTCAGATGTGGCCGAAAGCACAGCTCACATCTGAACGCGGCCAAGCAGCTGACACCACAATAACAATTTCCAATTAAAGAATCCATCCACACGTGGATTCAAATCCTGAGCTTAGGCATATAGTATAATTCCTCTAACTGAAGCCGTTTCTCAAAGAAAGATTCAAACATTTATTGCATCAAAACACAGGTCATGAAGCAGAGGAGACTGTGGGCAGCAAAGTATTCAGACAGTAGATAAATATATATATAATCAAATTGGTGGATACACAATAATTAAGGAATAACTGTGTTATAAGATTATAGATGTAAGTAAATTGATTAAGTTATAAGTAAATAGACGTCATCACATTTTTCATAGTTTGTATATGGCACTACTACTTCCTCTGTACTGCACAAATATAGCTAGCTAAGTTCTAACCCTGTAAGACAGTTAAATTTCTACCCTGATCACAATAATACCTGTATGTAAATAAAATATTTAAAGTCAGCTATCTATAAATTAACACATATCACATGGCGCTGCGGAAAAGGAAAATGTGTAAAAAAATATTTTCGTATCGATATAGGTCGTATTTTCGATCGTCATAAAACAAAAAAAAAGATATTTTCTGTCCTTGATCGTAAGGAAGGCTATTGGCAAGTACAGCATCACGAGAAATCAAGTAAGTTCTATACTTTGAGTACCACATTTGGCCGATTTCTGTTTTACACTTTCGTTAGATAGTAATTTAAAATGCGCAACTGTTTACAAAAAGTTGAGTTTTATTTTGAGCAAAAAGTCAACTGCGGAAGCCATTCCGAGTGATAAATACCTATTCTATTACAAACAACTTCTAAGAAAAGTACCGAAACAACTCTTGAAGTGTGTGAAATTGTTATAAACTTTTTTTTTTAACAGAAGAGATCCTAAAGTGAAGTTCTGCAAAGTAGTAGAAATACTGCGTATAGTATACTTTAAAGGTATAAATATGAAAATTGCATGGTAAAATCTTAGGTTAAGCGATGTCAACGATATAAACCACCTCAAATTCGTCAAAAATTATGCCACTATCTTAATTTTTGTAATCGCGTAATTTTTTCGGATGATAGCAAATTTAATTTGGCTGACTCCGATGGCCGCGTGGAGAAAGCCAGGACAGCCAGGTAGAGTATGGGGGTAGTGGGGTAATGGTGTGAGGGTAGCGGAGTAATGGCGTAGGGCTGCCAGTCGGCTCACGGGTTTGGAAATTTAGCGATATTATTCAACTGTGTACTTCCGAAACTTAAAGGATAACTTACAAGAGCGTGTAACAAATATTGAAATCGCCGGAAATTACTACTTTCAACAAGATAGCAATTCCAAGCATCTCTGGGCTTTGGCAATAAATCACAACCTAAAGATACTTTTATTGAAGAATGGTTGAATGTCTCACCGGAATATACTAGAAGACTTGTCAAATAAATTTCTATAAGGTTGACAGTGATAAGTGCAAAAGAAAACCCCAACCAAATATTAACATTTATAAAGATTTACTAATTTTATAATTTTGTTGTTATTGTTTGAATAATCTTGCGTTACTTGAATGCTTTTGCATTGCATAGTTTGTTTATTCCATTCAGCGTTTTAATGAATCAATGTAATTTTAGTTATATTTCGCAATTTCACATCTGTAAAATTTATATTTTTTACAAATCTGAAGAGTCTCTGAGCACTTTTGCTGGCCATTGTATTAATTGGAGCAGTCTGAATGAATTCGTCGAACTACTTCACACATGTGCAAATCTGACTTGTTTTTGTATGCACGCACCATCTCGGGAGATTTCCCTGCAAGTATCCCCTTGAGCATTGCATTGAAGTACACCACCATTTATTGAGACCAGGAAAGGTGTTTCCCTGATATTTGTGACAAGAACTTCCTGCATGAAAACTTAATATTTGGGATAACTCATTAAATGTGTATTTACTTGTACACTTCTTTAAAATTATCTTAATTAACTGCTAAACATACAAATGATAACAAATGATAACATCTCCCTTATTACTGTATGTTAAAGGGAATCAATTTGATCTATTGCGTCATACTGTAGGACTCATACTGCAAATCTCTCTATGTACTCACACATATATGAACTTTTACTTTAAATACGAATTAATCACATTTCTATGAATTACTGTTCAGTTGCATTTTGGAATTCAATAAAGACACATCATTGTACATATAGAATACATATTTTTATTCTTTATTCTTTTAAATTACCGGGAGACGTTGGTCAAGTAAACAAAACTTATAAAAAACGATAAATAAAGGATAAATGCCATAAATTTAAGCCGTTTGCTTACCTATACCTATGAAGAAGTTAAAGTAAACCGAACTAAATGAGGATAAGAACGACATTTAGCATCGACAATATGTGGGACAAGAAGATTAATGGGTTTTTAGGTCCATTGTAATTGGCAATCGATTTTATGTTATTGTTCCTACAAACTCCTTCCCTGACAGGATAAATATTTACCCTAAATAGTCTTTGCCATGCGACCATTGAATGGAGAAAGCAGATATAAATTTGGCAGCGGATTAATGGCTTATCGGAGTAAAGTGAGCGTATAGTAAAGTGGAGAATAAAAAATTAAACTACAGTTTTGGGTTTTTCCACGTAAACTTAAAATAATTCGCTTATGACATTGGTTGTTTTTTATAATAGTGTTTCATAAATTTATGAAAGGCTAGTAAGATATTTATAATAATGTTAATTGATCGCTACAAGAGGGGTGTTAATATCAGCGGAAGCATCTTTGTTGATTTCCGAATTTTTCTATAAATTAATATGGACCATGAAATGGCATCGAAAGCTTATGTCGGGTTCATACGTTTGAAATACGTAGTACTTCCTGTTTATTAGTCAAAAAAACTGCGCCACATTAATGCATTCATGCCAAAGATTTAGAAGACCTGTTTCCATTTGAATGGTAAACGGGAAAAATGATATGAGTACCATTTTCCAGCAGATGTCGGCCTTGAAGTTTATTATACCCTTTTAAGGAGTTGTATCTTATGGCACTACAATAAACGGGAACATCAATAACAATCACAGAAACAGATACATTTGAATAAAAAAAGCATTTCTGAACATTTTGTGTACTTGGACTCTCATGGTTTTCCTATGAGCTCATCGTTTCCAAAAAGAGATTATGATTATAGAAATCAATTAATTTTATGAAAGAAGTTTCAATCTTCTCGAGGAAGTAGATCAAGAGATTTGTTATTAATAACCTCTAGCTGTACTGATTATGCCGTAGATTTTAAACCACATAACTGTTCCAATACCCAATGGCTTCTAGTAGTTAATAAATTGTGCATGGAAAACTGTAGGTAATGTGTGGCGGTTCGTATCCAAAACTTAATAACCACATTATCCGCTGAGCAAGGTGGATAGGTAATAATCCCTAGAAGATAAGCTGTGTGTGAGGAGGACCTCATATGATGGGGTGAGAAGCCAAGGGGTACAAGTGACTTATTTGAAAATAACGAGTTAAGCGGAGGAATAGGTACCTAATATATGTATGTAAAATTATTTGGATTAAGAAATACATAAAATACTACTTCAAAATGACACATAAAATGCTATCTCAAAATATAATTAATATTTCCATATGTGTGTCCTGGAATTAATTATCCAATCTAAACTTTAAACTTGTTTTTCACAAAAGTAACTCTTTGTCACTTATACCCCTTCGCCCCTCACCTATTCATATCTCAATGCTTATAGCTTTTATAGCGTTACTTAGTATGAGCTTTTAAGAATGTTGTTATGGAATAACCTTGGTAATTTGGCTATATGTAAACGATAAATGATTAGCTGCGGTCAGATGGCATTTTGTTGACGTTAGGTCTTTGTACAGAAATTTTCTGTCGTCCGCGCAGGATGGATCACGCAGCACGGGATTGCGCCATTACTACTATTGAGTTTATGGCCAATAAATGAGTCAGCAGTTATAGGAAACTTATGGATCCATCGTTTAATTACTACTTTGATGATTTGATTCCCATAATGTGAGATTTCAAAATGGCATATATATTTTGGCATTGAACAATAAGATTCTAGATCTTTTAAAAAATACAAGATGAAAGAAAAATATTTATCATATAATATTAAAAGAAAACAAGAAATAAGTAAAGATACAAAGAGAAAACAAAAAGAACTAAAAACTTAACAAATGAAAAAATAGCATCAATTCAAATGAGAATACAAGAAAGCAAGAATATACTTAAACCTAGTCAGAATTCGAATTCAAATAAGTGAACAGTGAGTTTTTAAATGAGTTGAGTGTGCATGTTCCCATAGTATTTTTCAAGGAGGCGGGCAAATTATTCCAAAGTTTGATAGCATGCACGAAGAACTGGCGCTTAGATGTCAGAGAATATGACCGTGGCAAAATAAATGTAATAGTTCTAGAGGATCTACTATATTGCAAACAGTCATGCAGGTATCAAGGTGACTGCAATTTAATAATTTTGGCCAGGAAAATTAAACAACGGTACCTATACTAAATATACCGGAAAGCTGCAGCCAAGAATGGAAGAAACATACCGCGAGATATGATCATACCGGCGGAGGTTATGAACGTATCTGATAATAGAATTAAAGGCAATATTAAGCTTATAAAATGTTTGTGAGTCAAGCTGACCAAATACCTCGCAACCATATGTAATAACAGGAATAAGTAACGAACGAGCGAGCAGCAGGCGAGTGAAGAGCGGTGTATAAAAACTTATACCCATAAAGCACGTAGCCCGCTGTAAACTTTTCCAACAAGAGAATTAACATGATCACCCAAAGTTAAAGTTTTATTAAAAATAACGCCCAAGTTACGAGCGGAATCCACAAATGCAATAGTAGTATCATTAAATATAACGGGAGGGAAATAACTGGTATTAAGGCTGGTTCGATGAATGACCAGGCATTTCGACTTATCGGGATTTAGTAAAAGTTTGTTTACTGTTGACCACTGAGCTATAGACTCCAAGTCTTGGTTTATGCAATAGATGGCATCCTCGACCAGCCCCACCTTTCTGGATAAATACAACTGAGCGGCATCTGCATAGAGATGCAACTGGCAGTAATTAACGCAGTTGGAAATATCATTAACAAACATGATAAAAAGGAGTGGCCCCAATATGGATCCCTGTGGAACTCGCGAATTAACGGCCATGAAGGAAGACAGTTTACTATTAGAAAAGACTGCCTGAAAATGATTACTTAAATAGTTGAAAATTAAGGCGGTTGCCTGAGGACTAAAATTAAAATTTTTGATAAGTTTATGGCAAAGAATTCTTTTGAAAAGTCAGGAAACACCAACGTAGTAAACATATCACTATCCATTGCAATTCTAATATCATTGGTTATACGCAGCAAGGCAGTTAGACAGCTATGCTCGGCTCTAAATCCCGATTGATAACTTTTCCAACGACTTTAGATAGGAAAGGAAGGATTGAGGTGGGACGAAATTCAGAGGAGTTTTTCGATATAGGTATAACTTTGGAATATTTGAAGGAACTAGGGAAGCATGAAGTCATAAAACAAGTGTTACATATGTGAGCGATAGGTGTAAGAAGGTAGGGTAAAAGTAAATAAACAAATTTGGGATTGATTGAATCTAGGCCAATAGAACCTGATTTAATATTCTTGACTGCCTCGAGAACCTCGGCTTCTCCGACCCTCAAGAAAGAAAAACCCATGGAAGAATCCGTGGAGAATTGTAGCAGTTGCGCTAACTCATTGTCAACTCCGCGAGGTGGTGATGGGTGATTAGATAGAAATTTTCTATTTAACTCGTCCGGATCAGCATCACAATCTCATCTCTCCTCCAATGTTATGCCTAAAGATTTCAAGTTAGCCCAAAGCTGCCTATTAGGGAGGTCCGTGCTCAAAATAATCTTTTCTTAGCAACTGAAATAGCGCAGGACACACGGTTACGCAGAACCCGAAAGTCCTCCCAAAAATTTGACGAACGAAATCTTTTCCACATCTTAAATGCATTATTACGTGCAGCGATTAAGAAGACTATGTAACCCGAAATCCATGGGCAATGAACGTTAACAATAGTTTTTGTAATCAGGGGAACATGTCTGTCATACAAACAATTCAATGTAGTAGATAAAAAGTTAACTTGCTCATCGACGGATGGAAGGCAGTGCACGACATGCCATGGAACTAATTAAGCCTCATCGAACAACTCATGCAGATTGATTCTTTCAAAACATCTGAAATGGAAATGTGCTGGACATATTTGTTGTACCCAGATTTAAATCATACGTGGTAAAAATCAAATCATGATCAGATATCTCTGGTAAAGAAATTTTATTTGTAAATAAAATTTTTGACACATTATTAGTCCAAAAAACATCAAGAAGTGTGGAGGAATCCTTTGTAAAGTGCGTAGGTTCATCATTAATACGATGCAAATCCAAGGAACTCATCAGTGCACTGAACTGATTAGCTTGAAAAGATGGTTGTAAGAAGTTGTAGTTAAAGTCTCCCCCAATAATGATATTATCATAACGAGGTGCGATGTGTAATAAATCATTTTCAAGATCAGTATGGTTGTTTAACGGGGGCTTATACATATACACATATCCCACTAAGCATTTAGTAGGGCTTGAACCCAACTCACAGAAAATATATTCAGCTCCCGAATCATTATCAGAGTTACGAAGGATTTGTTTGCACTTTACTAACTTAAAACTTAATATTTGCCAATCAATTAAGGCGATAACTGATATATAAGTAAGTCGAGTTTTGTTTTTGGGGTACCTCCCAGCGTGACAAGAATATCTAAACTGAAAATCACATTTGAAAATAAAATCTTTTTAAAAAGCATAGTCCATTAGACGTGACAGAACCCCACAAAACAAAATGTGTGCCACGTGGTATCGCCTAATATTCTCGAATCAATTTTCTCTTAAAATTTTTTTGTTATTTCTTCTCGTATCGTAATTCTCGGGAAGCATTTTACCTGTATCAATATTCTAGTAAGGATAATTTTATCGTACGCAATTTTCTCGTATGTAAATTTCTAAACATTGCAAAAATTTAATTGGAAGTAATAAATTAAAAAAATAATTGGGTTATTCTATATTAATTTTTATTTGTTCACAAAACTGCTATTAGTGCTCTGAAATTGCGAGCAAAATTTGATTAAAACTTTTAGTAGTCGAGATCGAATACGTGAAAGGCAAAGAAAACTTCGGACCAGATGCATTGTCAAGGATAAAAATAGATATAGACGATTTAATAGAGATTAACATACTCCGAGTACAAACTCGTGCCATGAAAGAACAAAGCAATGAAGTAACAACAAGCATTAAAGAGAAGAAAATCAGCCCCATTGCACAGCAGCCTGATCAACTACGCGTCATGAAAGTATTATCTCCAACAAAAACAGAACGTTTACAATTAAATACAATTAAAAAAATGTAGGTAGGTACAGCTCTAAAATCGAAATAAGTATAGTGCACAAAGAATAATCTATAAGCAGCAGATAAAAATTATACAGTCAGTGGAACCAGCATTAGTGCAAGTATTCGATCCACTGGAAACTGATATTAATAAAATAGCTCAGACTTCGACTCTGAGGCTTTCTATAGAAAGTGAGATATTTAAATTAATCAATATGACCGCATTCAAAGTATTAGGTAACCGAAATCTATCACAAATAGAGAAAAAATACAACTTTCATTCAACACCAAGTGGACGGCATGTAGGACAAGCAAGAATGTTTAGCAAACTCAAGGGCCTGTATAAGTGGAGCAGAATGAGGGAAACCATCACGAAATTTGTACGCAAATGCGAGCTGTGTGCGAAAAATAAGCATCAGAAACACAACAAGGAAATAATACAAATCAAAACAATACCTGTGATACGGTACCATAGATACGGTAGGACCGTTCACTAAAACAATAAGCGGAAACCGATACGCGGTAACAGTACAGTGCGATTTAAGTAAGTACGTCGCAATGATCCCAACAAAGGATAAAGAGGCAAACAACATACCCCTGCGTTAGTCAACGAATTCATATTAGCTTTCGGGCCGATGAACAAAATTAAATCGGACCTAGGAACAGATTATTAACATAAGGTTTTCAATGAGATTGCAAGTAGTCGAGAAATTCTAGGGGTATAAGCTATTTTCATTTGATATAGTGAGGGATAAGCGGAAAAACACCTTACAACAAACATCCACACTATTGTCAATATATATATATATAAAAAAATAGGATTAAATATTTTTAATAATACAATTCATGAACTTACATTAGTAACGCTTAACTGGTACTTATATATTTTTCCCCCTGGCCTGGGTGCTGAGGTGGTCTGCTTCTGGTCCGCTCCCTCGACGACTCCACGTGCCGCAACGAGTTACACAATATTTCCAATTCTTTTTTAGTTTGTTTTCCAAATTTAATTTTCGTCGAAAATTTTAGTTCTTT
The DNA here is from genome assembly GCA_006980735.1 of Dasypogon diadema. Classification (NCBI taxonomy): domain Eukaryota; kingdom Metazoa; phylum Arthropoda; class Insecta; order Diptera; family Asilidae; genus Dasypogon; species Dasypogon diadema. Next base: position 27,324 of record QYTT01084446.1, read on the forward strand.
TCTTTCTTTCATTGATAATTTTTATATAACAACAACAACTTTATTTAACAACTTTTTTCTTTTTTTAAAAAAATACCTTTTTCTCGTATTGACTTGTCCACGACCAACTTCAAGAAAGACCTTCATCATCCCAGCAAATTCACTTGTACCCGCGGTTTTTTTTCTTTCACTTTTTTTGGCGGAAATTCACTACAATATCGATCACTTAGGTTTACACTTTTAAAGTTCAGATGGCATTAACTGCGGTTAAGTCTAGTTTTTACAGGACTTCTTCAAAATTTTATATTAACAAAATTTTATATTAACTAATTAATTACATTTTTTTTCTGTGTCTACGAAATTAAGTTTCATTCTTAAAGTTTCATTTCTACATTTCCAATTCTTCCTTATTTAGTGATTTATCGTTACTAGCAAGAGAAGTAAAGTTCAAAAATGGTTACTTATCCCTATGATAGTAACAGTCTTCCTATCATTTACATATTTTGTATTGTGTGTATTTTTGTTATCTACATTTTGATTTATTTACGATACATAGCAATTTCTTACTGCTCGGGATCACTTGCGCTTCTGACCCAAAATTGGGACCTACAACTGGATCTAGGATTAGTTAAAGTAGGTTTAGAGTATAAGTATAGCTTAGCTTAAGTAGTGTACGCCGACAATTAGATAGTTGCTACCCTAGGGTAGAAATGAAGAACACTTACAATTAAATTTAATATTTCACTAATAGTTACGATGGAGTATTTAACTTTAGAATAGATTAGATTAGATTAGGCTAGGCACGAAGTTATGCAATTGGTAGCATTAGTTTTCGTTCACAAGGAATTAACGATATTGGTATTTTTTTTATTGGAATCACGGAATGTGAAAGCCGAGGATCGCGAACTGTACAATGCCAAAGCGGCTTATCTGGGTAAAACATTTATCTTTATAACGACACAAAGATTCGTAAATGTAAATAGTTACTTACCTGTCCTGTAACTTCCCTTAACTCACTTAAAGAAAATAGAAAAAACGCAAAAAGCAAAACTAACCTTTTCCTCCCGGAAGGAAAATACTCGCCTGGGAGAAGACCGACACACCCCAGGGATAAGGAACACCACAGCCAAGCTGCCCGTAACCCAGAGTTGTCTTCCACTGGACAAGGATACGCGGAACCTCCCAAAAAGGACACTCACATCACGTGGATCGCGAGTTGTCAAATTCAGAGGATTTTCTCAAATATCTCCATTTCCCCACAACGGAAAATTTTTCCGAAAATATCAGAAAGAAACCCACGTCAATGGCCATAAACTAGGATGGAACTTGGAAACTTAATTAAAAATATTTACCTTAATTATTGAGAATCGAAGGCAATTTCACGTAAGAATCGACCAGAAACCGCAATAGGGGTCCTTCTGATATATAAGTCGGATCTCTGGTATGTGAAGCGGGCAGTCTTTGGTGAAGAAAGCAGATAGCGGTATGTGGATGTAAAGTTAGTCTTGTGAGGTGAAAGGAGTTTTCACACGGCCGAAGGAAGAGAATTGGCGAAAGGAGTTTAAGTGCGGAAAAGGAACAGAAACACTACACGAGGACATTGAGGAGGGATTCTTTCGGGTTTCCCTTGCGCTAGAAGGAATTCAGAAAAGGGGATAGACGAAAACGAATTCAACTGTAACATTCCCTCCCCTTCTTTCTAGAGATCTGGCCTAGATCTCCATGTATATACACAAAAAAAAGTCTTTTTCTCTCCTTTTTTCGTAATTCTAAATTTGTTATCGGACAACATATGAAATATAACCGTGATACTAATATTGCGAGTTATTGACGAATAACTTAAGGTCTTTAGCATGCCAAATCACGTCAATTTTGTTTATTTGTGGAATTTTGTGTTAGAAAGTTTAGTATTGACCGGTTTAAATTGTTGTGTCACAAGTGCTGCATTACAAGATATTTAACACTTTGAAAATCAATCAATTATTCGCAACGGCGGCACACCCAGAGACGATAGGAGCATTGCAGAGGAATCACTAATGCCTTAATGAATATTCTTCGTGAATGATAACAGAGATGATTGGGACACATGGATGCCTTTTTACGCATTTTGCTATAATATAACACCAAGCACTGCATGCACTGCATGGATACAAACTGCTTGAATTAATTTTTGCCAAAACTGTCAGTATCCTAGCAGAACTCCCCCCTACCCAACCAGACCGGGTATACAATTATGACTTTTACAGTAAAGAACTAAAATTCAGACTTTGCTAAATAAAGCAAGACAATATGTAGAAGTTTCATAAAATTCAAGAAACCAAGTAAGTAAAAGTTATTGTAACCCATTACTACTAAAAATAGATGACAGAGTTCTAGGTGAAACTCAAAACAAGGAAAAACTGCATCCATTGCATAACGGACCATATATAGTAATGAAAATAGATTCTGTAAATTGTACTATGAAAGATAAGGACGATAAAACAATTAGGATACATAAAATAGACTACGGAAAATACACGATTAGGAAATCATAAATTTAAGTAGTAATATATAACAGAAATAATAATAAATTCAATTTAATCTATAAGTAAATACAAGTATATTGCAATAAGGCAGCAAGTAATAGCTAGGTGTTAAGAATAGAATCACTCATTCAGAATATTAATTGTATATAAGATCTACTACTAGTAGTCCGAGAGCTGGCAACGTTTTCCGCACTTAATTTTAGCAAGGCTGATTTTCATATATCCCCTTCCTTTTCAAGTGTGAGAAGCATGCGGGCCGTCTGGCTGGCGGCAGACCTTGCATTTACCCGTATGAGTCGCGTATATACAAGTAGAAAATGCACAAATTATATGAAAATAGCATAACTTTTATTCACATTATTGTTTTTCATAAACAATTATTGATATCAATTCATTATTGCCAGACGGTTTCAACGTTGTTCACACCACGCCAGATGCTGACTTTGTACGGGTAAACGCAACGTCTGTCGCCAGCCAGACGGCCCGCATGCTTCTCACACTTTAAAAAGGGAGGGAATATATGAAATGAGCCTTGCTGATATAACGTGTTTTTCGACGTTGTCCATGTATTTCTAGTAATTAGGAAACGACAGCGAGAAAAAGTTAAAAGAACCTAAACAAGTGGTCATTTAATTTTTTTTCCCCAAAGGGTGGAAGGTGTGATGACATCAATTTAATTTACTCATTGGAAGTACACCCAAATATGCAATTAAAGTTCCCGACCTACCGCATGGTCAAAGAACGCTTCTCGCTTAAGCATAATGCATGATGCAAATGTACAGCCGGACAGCACGACCAAGAGCTAACCCACTGACCGGGATACTCACGTTACATGTCCCCACCATGTAAACAATCAAGCGAGTGGAAGCACTAACTATCAGGAAATACTACCCTTTCGCAGATATGCTCTAATGCCTTTAACAGAAAAGACGTTAAGCCTTAACCATTGTATAGTATAGTTACCTCTGCGCTCTGCCAGCTTTAGGTATGAAGGCCACTTTAACCTGTTGCCGCAGTTATCTCAAGACAGGGCACGCCCTGAACAGATATGTCAATCTGTCGACAACTAGGTCACCAGATTGCTGTAGAGAGGCAGTATAAATGCCATATTTACTTGGCGGCTTAAATGGTTTGAAAGAGTTCATGATTGTCGGATGTTATGAAATCCACAGAATCTTCGCTAAGTTCAATTGGAAGATCAGAGAACACATCTAACGTTGCAGTTTCATTCGTAGTAGGGTTGATGCAGTCAAGAAGGTGTTCTTCCGTTGGAATCCGTAGTCATTGCCCTATCGTGTTCGCCCGTGCTCCGCTTTTATTGAGATAAAGCTTTGAAGCTGTAGCCTTCAGATTGAGCATTTTTGTCCAAACTTTCCTCCTCTGCACCTTGAACTCATGTGTGAGACACGGAGGTTCGGAATCCATTTTAACTTGCTCGAATGGCATAAGAACCTATAGGGGTCAATGAGCGCAGTGGCGATAGCCCCTATTTTGTCGTCAACGCCCACTCAGCTAGAAAACATTTGTGTATTGGAATGAATAAAGTTGGAATATAAGGCGTCCCCAAAAAATTCTTAGTCAAAATTATCGAAAATTGGATTCTTCTTCTGAACGGGTCATATGTGAAACGAATAGGACAATATGGTTTTCTACCATATTCTATTCTATCTATTCAAACAATTTCCCAATGCGGATACATAATTCCATTAAATTCTCCAACCGGATTATATTTTGAATATTATAAGAGTTTGCAATGTTTTTTAATATATATGTATTTACGAACATTAGAGGAGGAAGGCAAATATTATAGCGAATGTAAACAAAAAATCTAAATTGAAAGTGGCGAAAATCCTTCTGGTAAAATCTGTGCAGTTAAGGTAAGAATATTCATTTACGTATAAAAGTTCAACGCTTGCATTTCGAATTTAATCAACTCCCGCGAAAATTCATTTCCAAGTAACTTCTACTCTTCCTTCCGTTTGTCGGGTGTATTATACTTCTCGTTACACCAGTCAGGATGTATGTAAGCGCCCTCGCATCTTGCCTTATGGTGTCCCTATACTCCATTTGAATGTCTCAATTTATCATTTGTGAACAAGCTGTTTAAATTAAGCACGCTGTGTAAGTTGAGGAGGTGAAATATGGTGAAGAAAATCTGAATATTGGTGAAAATTTAACACAGGTGTTGAGAAGTAGAGTACGGCAACATGTGTGCGGGTACAGTCCCATCCTCCATGATCCTAGCCCTAATGTCTTCCAAGTACTGATACTTGTAAGAATTATTGCACACACTTGAGGCCTTTATTTTGGCGTATTATATTCTCGTGTGGCATCGTTATCTCCAGTATGTGGTGAGGAGCCGCTTTGTTCCCCGTTTTATGCCTTTTACGATGGCGATCAATTTCACTGAAAATATTTTGAATATATTGCACAGCAAAGAAAGGGTAGCCGCTTTTGCTTATGTAACAAGCGTGCGGTGTAATATTGACGTTGTGTAAAGTGTTCATTATGCTGATATTTAGAATGAAGCTCAGATTTATGTGGATAGATACGGAGCCATATCTCAGATTTACGAAAATGTTAAGGACAACAAATGACGCGATATACCAAATGATGAAAATGTAATAAATAAGTGGGTAAAATTTCGCATAAATTTTACTTTTGCTATTATTTTTTCAGATTTATATTGTCTCTGTTTTTGGAGTCGTTTTATTTTTCAGAGAAACTTTCAACCAACTTTTTTTTACCCTAAAAAAATAGCCCATCATATCTTGGTAGGGTTTTGGTAAAAGAATAACTATATATTTATTATAACGAAACAGAATGTAAGACTTTAATAAAGTTCACAGCACACATATTTAAGTAATAATACTGAAGTTGAAATAAAAATAGTTAACTCAAAATTTTGGAACCAAAATCCCCGGACTCAGAATTTCGGACATAAACTCTTGGAACTTAGAATTTTGAAACGCTGACAAGAGATTAAATTAATAACTATTTTTTTTTATCTTCACTCTCCGACAGTAGTTGAATCTTTGAGATCAATTTCATGATATTTGAATTAAAAAGTGCGATTGGGGACTTTTACACTGTGTGCTATCAGAAAGAAGTCGCTTTCCTGTATGTTAAAAAATTTTGAAAATAAATCTGGCATAAATAAATGAAGCTGACCTTTTTGTATTATTAATGATATGCAAGAAATTAGAAACGCAAAATATGACTAGCTGGAAACCTCATTTAGTAAAATCATTCAACCCTTACAGGTAGGTAAATTATTCCCACACTAATAAGTACATTTCAATTTCATTAAACTTTGAAAAATAACTAACTGATTTAGATTAGTTAAAATTGAAATAAAGTATATAATCAAACACCTGACCCTATGTAGATAGTATTTAATGACCACTAAATACAAAAATCATTAATGTTTTTTAAGAACCTGAGTACTTAGCGATTCCTTTCAATTACTTTTTA
>QYTT01084447.1:3189-20912 GCA_006980735.1 Dasypogon diadema
ACATACATAAATATCTGGCCTTTTCTCAGTATACTTTGCAAATTAATATACAATCCCTTGCCATATTAGCTGTGTTTTTTGGGCAACAGAATTATGAAGGTTATTGTAATGGGTCCGATTTGTCGAATCGAAAATTTCGCCATACCTCCACGTTTCGAGGTCCCTAGAGTCCGAATCCATCGCTTTTAGAGAGATTTCTGTGTGCGTATCTACGTACGTTCGTAACGAGAACAAAAAATGATATCGACTCTGAATCAATTTCATTCGACGCATAATTGCATAATGAACACCTGATAAAATTTGCAAAAAATTTTAATGCCGGTTGTTCTTTTTATAACAAACTTTTAAAATGGCCATTTGGGAAGTTGGCGGTGTGGGTAAACCAGTCGTACCCAGTTTATCTTAATGTCAGTTTTGTCTACATTAGGCTTAAATAATCGAGTAAGCTTTTTAATTCCGGATTTGGGCCGGTCTGGTACGGTCTAGTCTGGTCCTGTCCGGCTCCAATGTAATCACGGCCTTAGACTGTAGCCCAAGTAACATCAGAGAATGCGGACTCAAATCGGGAGTGCTATCTCTAAGAAATCGTATGTGGACCGTTTGATTTCGGAGTATAAAAGTTTTGTTTGTGAAACAAACGCCATCGCGCTCCTCAACACTGAAACGGTTAATTTGGCAAGAAGTTCCCTTTTGATAAAACTGTGTGCTGTTATTAAAACGATCAAAATTGACAGTGTAGTTAAAGAAAAGAATACACTGTAGACGAAAGTATTCGTACCGTTTACCGCTTTTCAATATTCTCAAAGAAATTATAACGAATTTTGATTAGGTAAATTTCTGTTTGGAATTCGCGTCAAATAAATTAAAATTATAATGCACTTAATGGAGAGAAAGTGGACGTATTTATAAAGTTTTTAACCCTTGGATGTAAATGCACTGAAAATATAAATTTGTAGGATTTCCGTCATTATAACGAAAGCAATATATTTAAATAAAAAGATCTATTATTTTACGTCTACAGCTAGAAATTGCTGGACTTTCCACATAAGTAGTAGCAAATTTTTAATTTGCTGCATAAAGGTAGCGTTTAATTTTTTTTTCTATTCCAATAGTTTCTGCAGCCAAAAATTAGAGTTGATAAATTTGTAACCTATATCATAGAAATGGTAGCAAAGTTGGGTAACTTTTGTAACCGACGCCATTGATCTGAATGAGCAGGAAAGGAATAACAGCCTTCCTAGAAATAGATAGAATTTCCTTAAAATTTCTCGGTATACATCTCATTTTTATCAACGCTGTATCTAAAAAAAAATTAGAGACTGCTTCACACAAAGTGGTAAGGCTTTCGCTTCAGCGAGGGCGTTGTTAAAATTTCGCCCCTCTCACGTAAGTCGAGAAGCAACATTGGAGAGCGTTAGGGATATTTAAGCAGAGAGTCCTGGGTTCCTGGTTTTGTGGTGAAATAATATGAAACAGGCAAAGGATGAACTAATATAGTTAATTTCATAAAATTTTATAAATTTAGGTTAATTGGTTTTAGAACTATAATGAACAACCTCAGAATCTCTAAAGTTATCCTCAAAGGAAACGAGGAAGTTTGATGAAAGGTGAAAGCGGACCTTGCGTTTCATGTCGTTAACTGGCAAGCATATGCTCAACAGAATTATTTGTTCGCCTTATGGGAATAGAATTTTCTATATTTAATGGCAAAACCTATACTAGCAAAGATGTCAATTGAGACTATAATGAATCATTATTTATTTAACACGTTAAATGCCACAATCGGCATAAAAGCTTTCTTGAGAGAACTACGCATTAAAACACGTTATTCAAAGCCAAAACAAAAAACTGAGCTTAATAGCGCTATGAAATATGCAACTTACTCATTTAGTATCTTAATATTTTCGATATTTTAAAAGGGATTTTTCATGACAGTTATCTTATGGAAATCGACCGAGTTGCAGGACCAAATTATTTACCAACAGAACAAGATATATTAAGAGTTCGAGTACCGACAACGGGAATAATTGAATATCCATTTGACTTAGAGGAAATACGGTTTAGGTAGAGTTATATATTAGATCTTACTTTTATATAAGCATACTAAATTTTCTCTAATATATCTTGCATGCATATTAACGTCTGTTTTTGTTAAATTCAATTAATGTACGAGAATTATTTTCAGCAAAGCTTTGTTGGTTTTCAAACATGTGGATGTTTCGTTAAAGTAACATAAACTAATTTACTAATTAACAAGTCCAGGAACTCAGTGTGTTATTTATACTTTTATATACAAACATTGGTCCTTGTAACATTAAAGTTTATGCATCATTAACATGTTTCACACATATATAATTTATTTTTGCATGTATGTTTTTAAATGGTTTTTTATTCCTAATAGCTATATAAGCGATATTGACCGAATTGAAAAACCAGACTTTCTTCCATCAGAGCAAGATATTCTTCGAGCTCGAGTACCGACAACGGGGATTCTAGAATACCCATTCGATTTAGATGGAATTGTATTTAGGTATCCGCGCGGAAACAATTTGATGTATAAATTTGCAGTTCAAAAATAGTTAGTGCCATACTTTTTGAACTGCAGATAAATAACACAAAAAATATGTATTGCTAAAAATCCGCAAAATTAAAATTAATTTAAAATATCGCTTGCATGCTATCTTCTAGAATATTTTATTTACCTGCTTGCTTTTAATTTTTTTTTTTTAAATCCTGCCTGCTTTTGAAAAAGTGAAAAAATTAATATGAAAGGGTAACAAATGTATTTATTTAATCCATTTAAACTCAATATTTTAATAATTGGACGAAGCTTTATTTTTCGTAACTAAATTCCTTTATTTATTTAACTATTAATGAATACATTTTCATCTAATTCAAATTGAGTTTAAATGGTTTAAAGCGGAATTGAAATATATATATATTTTTATTGTATTAACAATGTACATAATTTAAGTATGTATTACTTTTTAGAATGGTTGACGTCGGCGGACAGCGTTCAGAAAGAAGAAAATGGATTCACTGTTTCGAAAATGTGACATCAATTATTTTTCTGGTAGCATTATCAGAATATGACCAAATTTTATTCGAGTCGGAAAATGAAGTACATATGTGCATTTATGAGTATTATTATAAAACGATAACCTAATAATTATTTTAGAACCGTATGGAAGAATCAAAGGCTTTATTTAAAACTATAATTACGTATCCATGGTTCCAAAATTCATCAGTTATTCTCTTTTTGAATAAGAAAGACTTACTAGAAGAAAAAATTATGTATTCCCATTTGGTGGACTACTTTCCAGAATATGATGGTAAGTTATATAAAATTACCTACCATTTTTCAGCAAGTAATTTATACATTATAAAATTAATCAAAGGTCCCAAGCAAGACCACGTTAAAGCACGAGAGTTTATTTTAAAAAAATATTTAGCAGCTAATCCAGATCCAGACCGCCAATGTTATTCTCACTTCACCACGGCCACAGGTGTATAGCAGTAAAAAATTATATGTATATATTGCCTTTTTTATTGCTATAAAACGCCAGATATTATATATGTATTAAACTTGCTATTTAGTTATTGCTAGATTACAAGCTAAAGTATAGCTAGTTTTTTGCTACACCTACATTTTTCTGAAAATTTTAGGCCCACAGAGAGATGCAATTGCGGCGAGGGAGTTTATACTTCGTATGTTTGTAGATTTAAACCCTGATTCCGAAAAAATAATTTATTCACATTTTACATGTGCTACAGGTAAGTTGAAATGTTTGCTTTATACAGAGAGAGTGATTGAATGAAAGAAGCAGTGAGAGGAGGTAAAGTTTCGTTTTATTGGAAACACTTTTTAGGTCTTTCAATGTCATTCGCTTTTATAACTATTATCATGTAATTGTTTATATGCAGGCAGGGTAAACATCGGGTTGAAATAGACTTAACTTGCCTAATTCTAACTGCACTTAATGTTTCAATTCAATTTCATGTCCGCATAAATGATATTACAGTATGCGTCGTGAAATCCCATTCTTTTTATAAATTTAATTTTTCTTAAAGCGTGACAATGAAATGTATTGTGGAATAGATTTGCCCACTCTTTTTTTTTAACCCTTTGTGGCCCACGATTCACCCGAGGCCGTTTGACTAACGTATTTCGATTTATCATAGGCCACGCCGGTGGTGGAGTCCGCTGAGGCGCACGTCTGCAGATTAAATCCTGCACAGGCCGCGGCGATGTATATGGGTACCAATAGTTGAGGCTATTTCTACTAACGAGAATTGTACTTGCGAAGCCAGTATTGCACAGTACTTTCATGCCAAAATTGCTCACTTGCAACATTTGTCAGGTTAACTTCCCAATGTTCCTGTTCACCAATTTCCCTCCGCCTAAGTTGAGCTCTGTGCAACATAGGGTTGTCCCCTGAGCTTAGGCAATACCTTAAAAAAATAATAATACACAACTAGCCACTCTTGTTTAGTTGACTTTCTTTTTATACAAATATTGATTTCTAAAAAATATTAAACCTAGTGTATTTAAAAAACTTTTATCGTTAAGTTAAGCTGGATAAGTGTTTCTGATTTAAAACAAAAACTAGTAATAATAACTGAACTTAAATATTTGATTTCGTGAAGTATTCTATTAAGGTAACATGTGGAATTTTATCACTAAATTTATTATGCATTTTCAAACTGAAACCCTTGAAACCCAAGTGTGTAATATAAGCCATGAAACAAGTTGTGCTAATTCTGTGCAGCTGACAGATAGTGTGGAATTTTCCTATACTTCTAACTAGAGCCAAATTACTGTGAATAAAATATTTATTCCAGGTTTAACTTCTGTGCCGTTATGTGTTTCTATCAATAATAATATCCTGTTACAAGTTATTATATTGTTCCCTTGGGTTGTGGGATTTTCCGGAATACAGGACACGCACGGTGAAATGCTTTGCGCAGTGGACTTGACCTTGTGAACTCGAGTTTCTTAGTCGGTCTTTCACCGTGCCTGACACTTTCCTAATCCCAATCCCGTCAGAGAATTATAATCAGCCACAAACTTTGTACATCCATTCTGTGTAACAGAAATATGTTGACACAAAGACAGTACAGAGGGTAAACGTTTTTTGGTTTATTTTATGTATGACGTAATTATAAAAATTATTACACTCAAGGACTTGGAAAAATCAAGGAATGAAATTAAATTGAACTTCTGATATAAAATACATAATATTATTTATTTAAATCAATTGAAATGTAATACATTTTCCATATTCGGTCTGTAACAATAAAAGTCAAGGAATTCATTTTTAGTATTTTGAGTAATACGATCGTTAAACTTTTGAGCATTCATAACAATTTTATGAATTAATATAATTGAAAACAATAAAAAAGTATGACATAACTTTAATAACTATGAGTGTCTGTTCGCTTGTCGATGAGCTGTTGTTGGTTTTGTTTGCGTGTTTCGCTGTTGTGTCGGAAGCTATATAGGAATTATACTTTGGATTTTTGTAACACCTACGGTTTGAGGGGTAATTCTCGGTATATTGTCACTTAAACACAAACAGATCAGTTATTTTTGCACTAATTTTAAGACCACGGTTCTTTCGTATGTTGATACTACCCAGTATCTGGGTATTACTTGGTGCTTTTCTTTTGTTCACAAAGAGGAACCGCAATATATATTCATGAAGATGTGCGCTTTCCTTTTTTAATGAAAATATTTCATTAATTCAAAAATAGATTTAAACTCTACAACCAAATCCAAACACTTTTTTTTAATGCCAGCCGAAAAATTATTTAATGTTTTTCTTTTTGATGAATTCTCCGTAAATAAACCCTCTCCACGCGGGTTCAACTCGCACTTGTCCGGTTTTTCCTTTAAATAAGGCTTCTTGAACAACGGCTAAATGGATCAAATTGAACTAAGCTACAAAAGTTGGAATTTTTGCAATTTTGTATTTAGAAAGAAATTTACTACAATTGAATGCAAATTATGCAGAACACGTCATTCAATAATTATTTTTGGTGGTTAACAATGAACGGTAAATTTGCGAATATATGTATGTTTTTTAACTTAGTGTAGAATTTAAGATTTGCATGCTATTATTCCAAGCAAAAAGTATTTTTTCGGCGTAGTAAATTTTGCTTTCTAGTGATGCCTCTAACATAATGAAATTTCTTTATAAAGTAGTTAAAAATATTTTGTGCGAGATAGCGATGGCTATAGCTAATGTTCTGCTTTTTTCTATTATTGTGTCTTACAATATATTTATATAATTTCATTTCTTCTTTACTGCATGCATATTCTTGATGTTCAATCCTTTCTTATCTAATAAGATACTGAGAATATCAAACTTGTGTTCTGCGCTGTAAAAGATACCATCATGCAAGCAGCATTAAAGGAGTTTAATTTGTCATAAAAAATCTTTCACAAATTATATATTTTACACGGCATGTAAATGTTTTAATAAAAGACTTTAAAATTATATGTTTGCTTTTCAATTGTTTGATATATTTTTCTTGTCTTTTTGATACTTTTATAATAATAAATTCTTTGTTATTAAATATATAAGAATTCGTTTTGAATTACTATAGGAGATAAGTATGTTTAACGCTCGGGTTTTTCTTCATTACTTTGAAGAATTTAATAATAACGAATAAATATAAAGTTCATTACCTTTGCATTAGGGATGCAGGTCCGAAACGTTTTTTCGTTTTTCTATCTAAACATTTCTGGTTAACCGTTTTAGACGTCTGTTTAAAAAACGTTTAATTACGAAACATTTACATAAAATAAAATTCCTATTTTCAGATTAAATGCAACCTTTTCTAAATTAAGTCAAATTTAAGAAATTCCATTAACCCATGCATGAATTTTTCTTTTTAATTGTTAATGATATATTATGTAACACTTTTTAATTTTTAAAAAATTTTAATTAAATTAACTAAAATTTAATTATATTTGAAAGAAATACAATATTGTTACAATTTTAGACAATAAGACCTGAGGTTTTATTTAATTTGGACAAAGTTTCAATTGATTCGGACAAGTTTAATCAGTTTCGGCTGGAGTTCCGAAAGCCGGAACTCTCAGAATCACTTGTAACTTTACAAAAACATTCAACCACAATTTAGACCAATATTTTCAACATGCATAAATGTTCCCACTTCAAGCTTGCACAAGATTAATTTCAAGCTTGATGATGTATCTATTTTATCTATCAGTTAATAAAGTCGACAGCTAATTTTCTTAGTTCTACATTTCTTAAGAATTCACAATAATCGCTGTTATGTATTCTTTTGGTTTTGGGCACATTGACAACCCTGCTTGCTATGATGTACAAATTGTCAGTGGACTAAAGATTAAAACATCAGAGTAAGAAATCTGAAGGCTTATATTTAAATTTCTACTATAAGATAAAGGTAAAAAATGAACTTTAAACTACCCTCTTTTAAAATTTTGCCTTGTGGCTAAAAGCACTGTTGTTCCGTATTGCTATTGGTTTGTTCCATGACCACAATGCATTATAACACCTTCCACGGCACTTTTTCGTGCCCAGAAAGCGGAGAAATTTTCTGACATTACAGCTTCTCCTCTCGCAAGTTTTAGCACAAGGATTTTCTCAAGGCAAAATTGTATATATGTAGCCATGGGCAATGTTATTTGTTTTCTGTCAATTTGTCAGTTCTCAGCTTTTCTTGTTGTTTTGCATAAAATGACCCAAATGCGTTCCCTCACTTTGGAGCAAAATCATATTTGTGGACGTAGTGGGGGCCATAACATTTTAGCCCAACAAATTTTATCCCGAAAGTCATGGAATAAACCTAATATGTATTATTAGGGGTACCCATAAGTAACGTTTTCTACTGTCAAAGTATAATTTTTTTAAGTGGCGCTTAATTATATATGGTGACTTTCCATGAAATAAGTAAATAATTTAATTACCACTATGGGTACGTGCAATACGAAGCTTGGTTGATCGCTGATGGCTGTACTTATCGAGTATTTGGTGCTATATTTCCAGCAAAAACAACAACTGCAACAACGTGATCAACGAGTGGGCACGTGCCCTAATTGTAAAAGGCATCCAAGTCCGTATATAAGAGGTCACAACCAAACTCATTTAAAATGTGTCAATACTCCACGTCTTTGGCATGACAAGGTATTCTCGAGCGGAAAGAGATCAGGGATAGATCACTGATATAAATTGAGAATAGCAAAGGGCCCAGATGGCTACTCGGAGACATGCCGGATGTGATGCTAGCCCGTTTGACCTGTATGATTTCTTACTCAGTAGAATCTTTGAAAGTTATTAACTTCTGATTTATCTTAATACATGTTTCAAAATGTTCAATACAGTGTAGATAAATTGTGTTCGAATTTCAAATACAGGTTTATAAAAAAATAGACTTATGCCCGAACAAATTTTTTGTTACATAATAAAATAGTAGACATAGTGACGTCGAAATTGTTAAGAAAAGGAGTAAAACTCTCACTTCTTTATTTTTTTATTTACGTATTTATTCGAAGTTACTGAACAGAAACTTATTCTAAATGGCGCGTTCGTCAACACCCACCGCAGACTCGAGCCCTGAAAGAAAGATAGAAATTGCTTGTGAGCATTGATATACTCAGTGGGTCTTTCTCCCCCGGGAAAGACGGGACTTAACAATATTAAACACCCCTCGCACATTTACACCGAAAAGCATTGAAGCGTTCCTTTACTTCAGTGCAGTGCCCCCTCCACCATCTACACTTTTTTGCTCTACACTACGCTACGCTGCTATTTTGGAAAAAACTTGACTTGTTTACGTTTATGGTTGATATGGAAACAATTTGACTTGTTTACGGTTGATATTGACTAAAGCTTATGTTCATCGCGAACAGTTTCCGATATGTATAGCCTATGTTATTTCCATACACAAAAGTCAGGGGCTAAGTCTAAACAGTGCACTGATGAACATCGGTTATTCAGTGTTCACATGCGGTCAAGCGTACGTGGCACTTTCGAGAGTGACGAGTGTGGGCGGATTACATCTAATTAATGTCGACTTCGGTAGTATCAAAGCACTTGCCGTTTAGGCTTGTCAACAATAGTTACATCAAAGTCTCTGAGAAAAACTAAAAGAGATAGGCAGTGGGCTTTAAGAAAATCCGTAGCTGATGTGAAAAAAATATTACCCGAGAAGAAAAAAAGGAGGAATACCTACAAAAAAAAAAAATTAGATCCTATCAAAAACATAAGATGTACAAAAATGTCAAGTCTCGCAACGCAACCCTTCCATCGTAAAAAGTTGTGAGATCCATGTAACGCCAAGCTAGTTATTTTAGTTAGTATGGAAGCACCTATTCAACAACTTTGTCATAAATTGTTTCCTAATCGTAATTAATTACCTACCAACATTTAGTGACTGTATCAATATTAGACATCTTTATTTCTATAAAAAATATAGTGACTTGGCAATCGCACGGCAACATAATAACTTATCTAACTAATATCAAATTATCTCAACTCAACTTGAGTTTCCATTATCATTAATCCGAGTTGAACTCAGGTTCAACCTTGCATAGAAACATACTATGTCAATTGTTTGCCTAAGTTGGCGAATTTTTTTACAGAAAGGGAAAGAAGTAGGAAAAGAAATTAACCCTTTGTAATCCGAGCTTTTCCAGTACTTGCAACTAAGCAATTTCAGAAATATTTAATCCTGTATAATTTCAAGGACATTTGTTATTACGAAATGATAACCCAATAAAATTTTTTATAATAAAAAACACAACCTAGCATTGACCTAGTTAGTTACCTAACAGCTTATAGTATTTAATTGAATACCAATTAAAAATCAACACCTAAGTTGCTGTAATATAATGGTGACTCACACTCACCTTTGCAGTGCAAAGGGTTAAGAAATGAGTAATATTACACCTGCACTCAGTGTTCTCCCAGCAGTTACAGACGTATTCTACTAGCTGGTAAATAAAAATTCAATTAGCACTGACGTACACGTAACTTGGCGTTTTCACTCATATCCCGTTCACGAACTTTTGTCCCTCAGTGAACAACGTTTACTCTCTCTATTTCATACATACATTTGAAAGTTCAATAATTATTGAAATCTTTAGTTTACCAGAAAAATCTTTTAGTTGAAATCTAATTTTTAGAATTTTCCAGTTCCGTCTTGTATAAAGAAATCACTGGAAAAGAAATATCTAGAAAGGATTATTTATTCCAATTGCCAGAACTAGAGCCTGATGCTGAATACCACAGGTTTAGTGGAACTAGACTTTCATTTGGGATTCCGTGCTGAAATCTTGGTGCCGTATCCGATGACCATGGTGATCGATTTCATCAAGAGATCAAGAAAGTCGAAAATATCCATGCTTTCGGTACCTACATCGAGAGTTAGATTATCCGAACACTCCAAGGAAACGAAATACGCTATATAATATAGGAGTGCAAATTTTTGGGAAAAATGGAAAGTTTTACTATATTTTTGAATTGTTCACCCAAAGGCAATGTTTTTTACGATACATGTACATATTGTTCGATAAAGTTTTTCAGCAGAAAGTTACATTTCACAACATACTTACAGAATGCTTGTAACAATTTTTTAAAAATTGTTCTCCTGTGATTATTAAATCATTTTAATGTATTTTACATAAATAATAGGGCAGTAATGATCAGGGACAAGAATCCTTCTATTATGTTTACAAAGCTCCTTCTACTCTGGGCTCATTTTGAATCTTGTCATATGTTTTTTTTTATTGTTAGGTAAATGTTCTTTTCATTAAAAAGAAGAAAAAAAAACAAAAGAAGGCTCAAGAGTACCACAAAAAGTGGTTTTCATGACCGACATTGAAAAGGAAAACTAACTATAGGCTCACTTGATTTTACCAAATCGAATATAAATTATAGATATTTTGTCTAAAAGAAAGAACGTCACGTACAGCGACCTTTATAAAGATTCTTTGATTCCAGGACCTCTGGAACCAGAGAAATATATTTCTGAATAAAAATACTAAGGTTCCAGAGAAACCTTATAAATAAAAAAATTAACTCTGTCGCGACCCCTGATGAAAGGAATATTTGGTCCCGTTGGGAACAAAATTAATCTTAACACGTTGACTGCCGTAATTAGCTTTCGTGAGAGAATTCTGTGCTAAAATGCCTTTGTCGTGAGAGAGCTTTTAAATGCCCGTCACCGTTGACCCCTCACGGCAGTCAACGTGTTAAGTTTTCGCCAAATCGGTTTCAATTTATTTTGGTTTCAGAACGAAAAACAGTCAAATGATGAATTTTTCGGCTTTTGTTTAACCATTCTTTTATTTGGAATAAAAAGAAATCATTTTTTAGGAGTAGCTCCTCAATCCCTGGTTTAAACTAGCCATTTTTATAAAGTGAGGCTTATACCATATTTATAGAAAAAATTTTTGTATATTCTATATATATATATATACTATTATAATAAGGCATTTAAGTTTGTTGTTCGTTGATCTATCTCCTTTGGGGTAATCAATATTTTGACGTGAATGGATGGAATTGTGTGTGAACAGCAAAAAAGAATTGCATGGTACACACCTCAGGCTGTTGTACTTTTTTTTGACAAAAAATTGCACCAGCTGAGGCAGTGTTATGTACTAAAAATTTTTAAAAATAATCTTTTTTTTTTCTAGATACTGAAAATATACGATTTGTATTTGCTGCAGTGAAAGATACAATTCTTCAGTCAAATCTCAAAGAATATAATTTAGTCTGAACTGGATTTAGATTGGTTAATGCTTTTTGTGATTGTTGGCTTTATGTTATTTCCTGTATCAGAACATTTATATTAACAAAAATAAATATTCAAATAAATACCGCAGATATATCTGAATTCTGTCACGCTACTGATATTTTCATATCACGAAAGTGGAAATAAACTAATGCAAACAGATTAAATGCTTAGCCGAAATTGTGTAAACGATAATAATTTTGAAAAGATTAAGGATAAAGATGTAGTATTACTGAAGGAAACATTGGCTCCCCAGTTAGGCTTTTTAAATGTGTTTCGAAGTTTGTATTGAGTTATGAAAAGATGATTTTTTTTTTGGTAACAATGTCTTACATTCTTACATGAGCCATTCCTTGCCAATATTGAATTTTTTTATGTTCACAATATTTTTAAATAAAGAAAAAAATTATATATGGCATTGTAAAGTCGCAAATATTTTAGATAAAGTCATTTTAATGGTTGTTTTTATTTAATTTGCTTTTTGTTTATTTGTTGTAATGCTTTAAATAAGTAGGCGTTAAATTTTTATTATAAATTTAATATTATCTCTCCGCAATTCGCCAAAAAATGTCCACAGAAGTTAGTAAGCAATTCACTAGTCAAATATTCGAGTCTTTGATGAAGTGGATACGTAAATTTGGTGATTTTGGAGAAATTATTTAAAAAGGGTAATTAGTTTCAAAATACTATAAATCCAGCATTTAGTTAATTTTGAAACTAAGACATCCTATTTATGTTTTTGTGAATTTATTAAATTGTCATTGAAAGTGTAATGCCGTCGTATCTAAAAAATGAGATCATTTTATAACATTTCATTTATTACTATTTTCTCAATATATATTTTCATTTAGATGTGATTTTTAATTATAATGGTTTTACTAAATTTTATGTATATGGAAGTAATAAGGTAAGGAATTTATTAGTTAACAAATTGCAAATCAAAGAATATGGAAATTAGGCTTTATCAAAGTGCAAAAAAATCGCAAATAATCTCAAAGAATTGTCGAATTATCTTTTGATATAAATATTAAATTTTTAGATAAATTTTTATTATTTCTTTTGTTTTTGTTCTGTTCCGATTTTATTTGAGAATTTCATTAATTTCCTCCATAGGTGTACTTGATTGATATACAAAATGCATTAAAGGCAAAATGTTATTCTTAGTTTTCACTCGAAAATTCAATATTATTGATTTTATCAAGGCAAATTTTATAAATGTCGAAATTAAGAAAAATATAGAACAGTACTGTAAATAACAGCTAAAAGTACTCATGTGATGTATGTAAAGTGGTCAAAGTTTACCACAAGTAAAGCTATTTATTTTTACCCCCCTTATATAGTAAATAGCGCAGAGCTGCTAAAAAACGCTCTATTCGTGTAATCAGATTAAGATTGATTAAATCTATCTGATGGTAGTCTTTTGTATGCCTCTTGTATAATCGACCATAAATCACACTATACGTATGAGAATGGACTAAATTTTTGTATTTCTCAATCGTATAATAAAAGAACATAAAAACAGGCGGCATAAACTTTTCAAAGGAAATTGCTTGATTTATTAAGATATTTAGATATAAGTACAGAAATTCATGGAGGTGAGAAAATCATCTACCTCTCAAGAACAGCGCCAGCGTCTCGAAAATAAAATTACTGAACAAAAATGGAAAATACTATTTAATCAAAGTTAAAATTATGCTAATGTGGAGGAAATGAACCAGAGTCAAATATATGAGGAAATATATAAAAAAACGATGTGATTAAATAACAAATGTTTAAATTATAAATTTATTCCGAATGAGGTGTGTTCAAAGGATTGCTTTTGTAGAATTTTATTAAAGCTTCAAAATAAAAACAAACAAAAGAAAATGCACATACAATTTGTGATTCATTCACCTTTAACTTTAATACATACACGTTTTGCTTGATTTACTTCTTTTCCGTCCAAAATTCACATCAACTTCCGTACAGTAATGTATTGAGCGTTCAAATATATCAAAATTAATCCTTTATTCTTCATCAGTGGAATGTGTCACAAAATTGTATCTGCATTGCTGCAATTTTTTATATGAAACATTTAAAATATTTCATAAATAAATGCGTTGCTAGAAATTCTTGTAATTACTATTGCTATTTAAAACAAAAACAAAAAGGAGAAAAAAGAAAATATAACATCGCTTTCCTATTAAAACTATATTTTATGTTAACATTTGTTAAATTTATTTTTTATATATATTATAAATGCATATATTTAATATTAGCATTAAGATAGAGTAAGGTGAATAATTGAGATGCAGTGTCAGAAGCACAACCAATGTCGTGAATAGAAATAAAATTATTCATAAAAACGAATTGTTTTTAATTTCAAATGCAATTATTGTTCTTGTTTCTTTGTTTTTTTTTAATTTACTATTAAAAGGAGGAAAACTTGAAAACTTAAACGACGGCGTATAATATTCATTTTGTATACAAGTATTTAAATATGTAAAAAAAATGTACTACATTTAGAGATATAGATAAGCATTATATTAATATTAATATTTAAAAGAAACATTTTTCACTTAAATATTAAAATTCGAACAAGTTTTAAGAAGACATTCAGTCTGAAATTTCAGTGGAAGTCTAGAAATTTCGAGGAAATTATCTTTAAATATCAACAAGAGATAAATTTGCTATCGATGTGTCAAAATATAAAATTTGTGAACATTTGTTGACAGCAGCATGTAAAAATGTAAAAACAGCAACATTATTTTGGTGCACAAAATCAAATAAATCAATGTGATGTTGATTGGGATTCGAAGCAGAGGCGAAAGCATTTCATGGCGTTTTTAATTCTGCACATGTTTGCCAATATTTTTTCTACTATTTGTATCTATCTCTTAAGTAAGTGCGTAAAATACATAGAATTCCTTAAACATAATAACGTGTATGTACTTTAATCGTGTGCATGTGAAAATAATGGCAAACATAACTAAAAATGTATTCATTAAAAGAAGAAAGCGCTATTCAATGTGACATGGGATTTTGTGCAGTAAAATGAAATGGCTAATAGTTACTGGTAAATTATGTCATAATAAAATCTTTTTGCAAAAAAAAATATACTAAAAAATTCTTAAATGGTGAAATTTACCAAAAAAAAGAGCAAAAATATGGAAATTAGACTTCTCTATACAAATTTATATCATGCAGTACGAATGACATGGATACAAGCGATGTCTTGCAAATGCGACCAATAAATATTATTGGGGAAGATACTTTGAAAATACAATAAAAATACTTCATAAGTTGCCCTTTTCCAGTGAGCCAATATGGGGGCAACTTTTTAGTGCAATATTTCAATTTTTTTCTAACGATCTTAAAGAAAATTGAAATATCAAGGTAAACCCAATTTATTTATGTAAATAACTTCAAATACGTGTTGAAAAAGTGGAAAATAGAAACAGACACGAATACCAAATACATTCTGCATAATATAAATTTAATTCTTTTTTAAATATAAAAGCAGAAATATTTATAAAAATATTAATAAATATTTACTATATAATTGTGTAAACTAATGGCTGGATTTTTCAAAGGAAAAATTGAATAAAAGAATGAATAATAGATTGAAAATGCGATTTACATTAAAATAAATCCTTTCCTTTTGTTTCAGTTAATTTATCAGAATGTTCTTTTTAACGTTCAGTTTTTATCCATATCTAGATCTAAATTTTACAATGTGGCCGTCCCATACCCGAACATATATTATCTTCGTTTCCAAACATTAAATGCATTAATATGTTGGCAATAAACATTTAAGATTCAACTCTTTATACAAAGTTAATCCGGTAAGTTAATGTTTTATTCAAATTTTGATAATGTATACTTTGTTTCTTTTAAGTGCTAAATTTTCCAAAAAAACGGGTCACGATTGTACTTATCATAATTCAATAACAGTTACTGTTATGTTAAGTGTTTTTGCGTTAACAAAAATTCCCTCATTCATTCCCTCGAATCAGAAATGTCTGGTGTCTTGAATTGCCTCGCAAATTCGAACTGTGATTAGGTGAAAACAAGTATTTTGATTTTTCGTGTTTAGAGAATTAACCGAATTTAAAAAAAACAACTATTTTTTGCAATTTTTAGTGTGGTGAGTTATTTTACGTAAAACACAATAAATTCAATTTTTGTAAATGTTGGTTCTGATAAAATTGCTCCCAAATTCTTTAGGATGTTGGCGCCGGTTATTCTTGACAGTCTTATTTTTATATTCAATTCCTGCCTTACTTGTTCACAGTTTTCGTAGCCTTGAAAGAAGGAAATAATTCTCCCGGATTAATATCTTTATTCAGATATTTTAAAAGAAAATTAAGGACCTAGTATTGAAAATCACTAATAACATTTTTGTATATATTCTTTGTTTTATTGACATCCACTGCAACGTATTCTACATAAAATAAAAGGGGGGTATATATAAGAAAACACATATTTCACTATCGCTGCACAGGAATAATACTGAAGGACAAAATCCAAAGTGTGGAGATCTCACAGTCTTATAAATGTTTATCTTCTGTAGTAAGCTAACCTTGTTCCCAATACAACTTTCTTACTCGCCTTTCTACATGATACCTAATTTTATTCACTGGCTCAATTCTGTCATTACCATTATTATAGCCTAACCACTTATTTAATCTGTTCAAATCTTCATTTACCTTGGTGCTCACTTCGTCGAGACTATCGCCACCTAAAAATATTAAAGTATCGTCTGCAAATAAATTTTTAACACAATATTAATATCATTTATATAAGTCAAAAACAAAGATGGTCCCAAACTTGAACCCTGCGGTACACCCAATTCATTATTTATAGGCCTTTCGAAGTTATTCTGTTAACTCGAGTCTTCTGAGAACATCCAGCTAGCTAACTTTGGGACCAATCTCTTTCAACCCCTCGTACCCCTTGGAGCTTGACAAGCAGTATTGATTTATCTATAATAGTACGATTTCTGTTCGATGCGAACAAACTTATGCTCGATAATTGTAATTCGATACAGAATTTTGTCCCAGGGAGTATAAAGAAATTCCTCTTTACTTAACAAAATAATTTACAGGGCTGAATAAGACAGAAATCATTGTGTTCTCATTCTGTATAAAGAAATGTGCTCAGTCTACATTCTACAAAAAATTGTAACCAATGGAGAAATAGGGGAACTATTGATATTTCCATTAATTTTCAGTTTTGCAGATGTCTTCTAAATCTTATTTTGACGTGTAGGATTCCAAGACCTCAGTGCTTCATTTATTTTCAATCTTGGTACAATAGTTATTCAGCCTCATTGTTGTATCCGTCCCGAACGAAAGCGATCCGAACTCCTTCTTTTTGTTGTTACTTTACGGCAACAAATACAAGGGTTTCGGTTCTTTTTCCATTCCCAACTGATTATTTGGATTGCTCTTTACGCGATAAGAAATTTAGCTTGTAAAATGCAACGAATCTATGGGCCTTTTCGAATCCAAGTCTTGATCTTCGGCTTTGTCTTATTATAAAGAAATGTGACGTCAGGAAATAAGCTTAGCTATTATGAAAGTTGGCAGGAAGACTAGAAGCACTCTTCCGATTCATTTCTTTAAGTAAGGTCACAATAAAAAATCCAGAATCAGCATAGTTGAAATCGAACAGATTTGTCGCGACATTGCCCCACTTATAACAAAATGAAGATTCGGATTCGGAAAGGTCCTAATGTTTGAATTTTGACACATTGAGGACCAAACACGACATTTCTCGTTTGCACCAACGTACAAATAGTCACTCTTGAAATATTACTGGTCCGTAATACTAGTTGACCTTTAACCAGTTGCGTAACCATGTCATAGATACATACTGTACTCTTTTTTTTATACTGAAACGACAATATTTAAAAAATAAGGTTTTATTAAAAACAATGTATAACAACTGTTGCT
>QYTT01084449.1:0-21689 GCA_006980735.1 Dasypogon diadema
AGTGCAGAAACAGCATGACTCTATACTATCGAAATTGTTTTGATACTTTTAGTATTTACCGCTTGTGTTGCTACGATTTTAATCTGGACATTGTAAAAAGTAGAGGCACATGTAAGACAAATAATTCTATTAACGTCAACTGGTGACTCATTTTGAACAAATAAATAACGTGGTTCCTTTTAAGAGATCGATAAACTACTCCTTCACTGCCTTAAAATCACCTAGGCATAAATTTATTACGTATTTTGTGATTGATTTAGAAATTTCAAATATTTTCAACATTAAACTGATCTGGTTTTGTTATCCATTATGACCAACTATTTGTAAATCGTTACAACTGCACTACTTCACTTACAGTTTTTACGATGTAGCCAAAGCGATGTCCTATGATTTATATAGCAGATCCCCGGCAGAAAGGAAAGTAAGGAAGGGAGGAAAAGGATCGAAAAATATAGAAAAAACTGTTGATGCATATTTTCCATCAATACTTGCAGTCTATGGTCTGGAGGTATAAGGCAATTGACATTGCGTCTGTACTTTAGAATCTAGACTCTAGACTAGATACTTAGAGAATAGGTTTTAGAAGTTATCGTCCTATCGCGAATGATCTTCATTGCCTTCTTTTACTTGTGGATGAGCGCTATACTAGACAAGATAAAACATTTATTATAGTGGTGTAAGCCGTAAAATGGTGAATTTAAATTACAGTTGAAGTGAATAAAAAGAAAACGAAAAGTAGGAATAAAAAAATTAAGGGACCTTGAAGATCCTTGCTGCACACCGATTTTGCTATTATAAGAGTTAGAGATAACACTGTATTTGAGGTATTTTATACTGCGCTTTAATAAGGGCTCAAGACTTTAGCTAGAAACGAGGTTTTAGTTTGGTTTGTTTGGTTTATATTTAAAAGGTTGACTTTTCTGCCTTTTTTGGCAATTGACTGAACATGAGTAAGTTTCCAGGATAATTGAAAGATTGAAATATTTTTTTCTTAAAGATTTAGGAAGCGCTTTAGAAACAGAAAAGAGGCACTAAGTCTTGTTGTTGAACCAAATATTATTGGTGTACATTTTATATCAGTACTCAACATTATTAGCGACAAAACAGTCAGTACAGTTAATTTCTTTGAAAAATTTATTGGGGACAGATTTCAGGGTTTGCTGATTGAATACCTTTCCAAAAGACTACCATTGGAACTCGACACATACAGAATGCCTGTGGGACACTTCACTAGCTATTCGCTAAGATATTTTCAAAGGAAGAAATGGTTAATATTAATTGAATCCCTTGATATTGGAGTACCTGTGACAACGTGGGATATCCAAGCACTACTGTACAGACATATCGACACCTAAGTCGTGATTAGACTTAAGGTTTCTAACGACTTGAGACTTATAATTATTTTTTTGTCTCTTGTAACACATTTGCTTTCCCACTCAAACATGTAACAGTAGCTACGACATTTTATGAACATTAGGCTAACAGGAAGTCGTGTCCTTGTGGAAGAGTGAATTGTAATTCCATCGTTAAATTGCTAGAAGATTTTTCAATTCAGCTGGTGAGAGGACATGCTGCTGTATGCGAAAACTCTTGCTTCTCAAGAAGTATAAAAAAAGAGGTTACTGTGGACCTGTGTGAAAAAATAGAGACACTTCTGAAGTCAGTAAGAGGCACCTCGGGCCTTATGAAAAGGACCTATCAGTCCTGGTAGGCTATGAAAATTCGATGGGTTCCAAATCGAAAAAATAGGGCCAAAAATATGGAGAAAAAAAAATATAGATTTTTAAATATTGATTCGTTTCTCAACTCTTCGCTGCTGCATCCACAAGGCTGTATTTTGAGACCCTTGTTTTTGCTCTCTTTTTGAATGATCTGCATGACAACTTGGATGGCTGGGTATTCATTAAAAGCCTCTGTTGTCGACTATTATATGCTGGTAACTAAGTTTTATTGGCGGGGATGGTAGTACTCTTTAAGCTATGCTAGATAAATTTCAAAATTATTTTGACCTTTGGGGTGTCGCAGTTAATACAAATAAATCTAAAATAATGATATTTCAGAAATGTGGTGGGAAAAAAATTACTAAAGAAAACTTGACGTCGAGGTTTATCTTATTAAGGATGTCCAGGGCTGTTTTGTACCTGTACGACTTTAATAAAGTGGACATCAAATTCTTGGACCTTCTTTTCCTGGGCTTAAACTGAAAAGATAGTAGAATATTGGTTAGTATTTTTAGGAGTCTCAACTAACTAAATTCATATATTAGAAATATATCCCTTCTACGACAAAAAAGAACCCGAAATTACGACACATTTTCTGTGTGAGTCTGATATGTAGGAGAGATCTTCGAAATGGTTTAGGTGGCTAGAGACCTTCGTGGACTGAAGTTTGTTCTTATTTAGAACTCCTGCTTCAAATTGTTATTTAGAATTCTACCAAAGACTGTCCACAATTCCTGTCAAACATTATCAACGTCAACAACACTTCTTTCTTTTGTTTATTTGTGGGAACAAAAAAAAAGCACAAGCAGCTAAATGAAGAGAAAGGATGTAAGATAACTAAGATTTTGAGACAAAAACTGCTGAACATTTAGGAAGAATTGTGTCGGCACGGGTATTACCGATTTTGAACAAATATGATATCTTCCATCGGTTCGATTATTGTTTTGGTTAAAGCTCTTTGAGCGTAGCATCTATTGTAACTATTGTATTTTTAAGTATTTTCTTCCGATTAAAGTAAGTAATTCCGTAGGGATTTTTTTTATCTGCAGACAAATCCTAGGTTTATCGGTAATAATCATTCCGAAATTCCTATTTAAATGCACAAAGGTATGCAAAAAATAATATTTTCGAGATTCGTGCCCCCCGGGTGGAATTCACTTACCATGTTAAAAAACCTAAACTTCTACCTAACGTGTGGCGCCTTCTCAAAATAGATTTTAATCTCCTTTCATAAATCAACACCTCCAGGCACATTGAAAACTCATACTAGGATACGTCATTCCAGAAAAAAGATACACAATACAGTATTTTCACCGTCCCACAACTTGTGCTATTTTCTTCTGTCATGGCCAAGAGAATGCCAGTAAATATCCTATTTGTGTTGACCCATGTCATGCGGTTTCCTTTAAAGCGGCTGACCTTGTCCAGAACTCGTTTTTGTACTTCATTTGACCTGAAAGTAAAATGTCACCAATAAATCCGTTTCTAACCTTATTGTACAGTAT
Source organism: Dasypogon diadema (assembly GCA_006980735.1). Taxonomy (NCBI): domain Eukaryota; kingdom Metazoa; phylum Arthropoda; class Insecta; order Diptera; family Asilidae; genus Dasypogon; species Dasypogon diadema. The sequence goes on from QYTT01084449.1 coordinate 3,227, forward strand.
ATAGTGTACAAACAATGTCTGAAAAATCATCACTCACCCTCAGGGCTGCGGTAACTTGTGTCATTCAGGGCAAAACGCGCACAAAGAAGGAGAAAACATATCTACCCTAAAACAACCCAGAAAACATGGCCTTTGAATTGTTAAATAGAAATCCTAACGTCATAATGTCGCTCACCTTATTTACCGCGCGGTTACGTAACTTAAAAGATGGATCTGGTTTTCCAAACGCCATTGCCTGTGTATCGATTTTGTGATAGCCTTATCTGAGGCAGATCACGTATATATGCATGCGTGTCCCAGTGCCAACCAGGGATTTCCTCATCTAAATCTCGAGTGGTTTTCGAATCCTCTGGGTAGAGTGATGCCTCCTTCCCTTAAATTCATTTCAACAGATGGGCAGCAGCACTGAAGGTGGATGGGTGGTGGGTATTGCGGGTGTTGTTGGGATATATGAGAACCTGAAATATGTTCAAGGATTTGATAGGAAGTAATAAACCGACATGATTAGATCCGTTATGAGATGTTGAGGTTTAATGCGGTGGAAACAGAAATTTATGAAAAACAAGAGAAAATCTCCCCGGATCAATTAGGTTTAAACAGGTGGAAATAAAATGCCTGAGAAATTTTGAAGGTAAATTTCAATGGTGGGGCTATCAGTTTCAATGAGAAGAGAGTTTTCGAGGCATAATTTGACAACAATCTAATTGTAAACTAAAAGGAAGTCAGCCTGACACTGAAACATGTGGAGATTAGATTAGTAGTCCGAACACATCTGGGTAGAAAATTTCCCAAAACTTGAACATAACTTTTAACAGAAGGAAACTTTTGGTCTTCAATTAGTGGAATCATTAATCTATTTCTAGAATCTTTGAAATTTCTCACTGTAAGTATACAACTGGATTTGCTGTACGGAACACTAATTTAATCCATGATAACAAACAAAAGGCAACCATTTTACATCCTTCGTAACCTTCACAGTTCATCAAATTTTTAAATTTAGACATCAATTGCTGCTATAAAAAATCCAACAAGCTCGTGTTCTCCCGTCCTTGTAAGGTCGCCTCAAGCAATTATACAATTCCTCACAAGTCTTGAATATTAAATTTTTTTTTCCAGCGGTCCCAATATTTAAAGGAATAATTATTATCTCCTTTAACCATATTTTTGCAGGTATTCCTCACGCAATATGGCTATGTGCATATACTTCATAATATATTGATGCCATTGACCTCTTTACATTCTCTCGAGTACACATAAAAGCTCCTACAGCACGTGCAGAAAAAAGAAAATATTTTCACAGACAACATAAAAAAAGCCAATAAAATGGCAACGAAAAGAGAGCATGGAACAGAGAAGTTTGTGAAAGGAAAGTATTTCTGTTTCTGGATATCAGCCAAAAATTTTTCGATTTTTTTCTCATTAGAAAATGATTCTGGAGTATTGGCAATCGGCATCCAAGTTAAGTTCAAATTTTAGTGTAGGAGCCAATTATTATTCCTTTTCCAATGGGAGGAAACATACACGAATGTACAATCTGTTCTCTGTTTTTCGTTCCTTTTATTGTCTCGAGTTACAGGTAATTTTGTGCCTGGTTGTGACTTCCAAATCGATTTTTCTGTGTATTTTTCTTCTTTCTCTTGGAACGTACACCTTGAACAGGTTACATAACCTAAAATAAAGGCCTTTTTAAAAAGTAGAAGATGAATTTTGTTTAAGTAGTGGCACTTTGTCGTCTTCGATTTTCTTTCCCAGGAAGATTGACTTAATTATTGGATGCAGTCCAGTAGAATTTCTCTGAAGACGTTAATAGTTTAAACCGTTCACGCCGGGGCGAATATCTACGTTTTTTCGTGTGAGGCGGGACTGTCTTATCTCGTTACGCTTCGTGGGGCGGGGCGACACTGTTGCGAGTTCGAACCAACGAATATTAATAACAAGAAGGCCGACTCTGCCAAAAATTCCAAATGAAAGAGACTACGACCCAAGAATAAGATGACTGTATACATGAAAGCAAAAAAACAAACAAGAAAACAATTCCAAAAGGCCTACTAGTGGGTCACGTCGCCCCACGGAATAGTCAAGTGTGACCCACCGGTGGGTCACGCCGCCCCACGGAACAGTCAAGTGTGACCCACCGGTGGGTCACCGCGGCGTGAACGTGTTAAGGTCATGCTAATTTTGTTTTTTATTCTGTGGTTAAACCGTTGCTGATTTATAAAAACTAATAACTGCTATACGTGACACTTTTAAACTTAACATTCAGAATTTTTATAAAAAGAAATGGTCGAAGATAGAACCTTATGGAATACCAAATGTAACTGGAGTTTCCACATTTGTTAACCTATGCTCGACGAATAAAGTGACTGGTGTAGCGGTACACCGACATTGGTGGATTGGGGAAATTAAGATCGCTGACTCTCTTTCAAGGATATTTAACACTAAAGTGCCATACCTGTCGATCATTTAGGAATATCTTGCCTGGAATATCAAAGTTGTACCATATTAGCATAAAAAATTGGATAGCGATTCTCTTTCAAATTTGTTAAAAATTGTTAGATGTCCATCTACGAGATTTAGCGTTAGCAACTCCATCATGTGCAATCTGATGACACTTATTAGAGCCTCCCGCTTTATATTAAGATGTAATGGTAGAAAGTCCATTAATGTCTCGAAGGCTGCCATAAGACAGATGCGCATGGCGTCTGTAACTCTTAGGCAAACAAGTTTTTGCAATTTTGTATGAATATTTTTATTCTATACCCAATGTAGAATGACCATAATATCATCTTTGGCTTAAGCCCCAAGGTTGTACCAAAAAGCTGTCTATAAGGTTGCTGTAACTCTGTTTAGTACCTTTTTTGAGTGAGGGTCTCAGTTATATTTTCGATAAAACGAAAGGCAAAGATATTTGATTTCTTCTGAGAATCCTGTAATTGTTATCTCTAAGCTGCTAAGAGTTCTTAAGTTGAGTTTTCTCCTTTTTGTGAAGGGAACAATAATTGTCTTATACACCCATAATCACGTTGGAGCCTCTATACCCTTCTTGATGGCCGCTTTCTCCATGGCAGAGAAGGGGAATTATTAAAACCCTGTCATGTTTAGGATTGCTCTTCCTAGTGTGACCACTAAATTACTTGAAGCTGCTATAGTGGACGTTCCTGCCTTGCAGGCATATTCTTGTGGCTGGATAGGGATTTCAGAAAGTTCTTTCAAGACAGAATATTTATGATAAGGCGACTCAAGTGGAAAAGTTTGCATTTTCCACATCACACATAAGTTACATCGTTTTAGAAAACAGATTAAAACCAAAGAAAAGAGTAACTTTTTACACTCCTGCTGAAAAGCTGAAAAAAGAAATCTTTGAAAATGTTTCAGCCGAAACGAAAAATTAATAAACCAGGCGAAAAGAAAAAATACAAACATTACAGCATTCCCAAAAGATATAAATTTGGTGGCAGCCAGTTGAATATATCACCCATCAAATATGAGCGCTGCTCTCAGCGAAGCTCTGTCTTCTGAAAGTGTGTCACTGATGTTTTGGTTCGCAAACTAAGCGTTTCAAGACTTAACTCGTCTTAGTTTTCTATAGTATCTTTAGTACTTCCTTTCTGAAGTGATGATCTATTACCTTGTCCATATAGTTTTCAGTATGAAGGAAGATAGGCATATTGAGCGATGTGATGTGGATTGGGCAGTGGCCCGCGCACCTTTGGGTATAAATACCACCCTCACATCTCTCCACACTTTTAGGATATATCGTAGCTCATAACTAGCTCTGAAAAGTTTCTTCTGTTATGCTTCCACACAAATTAATTCCATCGATTCAGAAGGAATCTGAAATTAGGTGCTTACATTCATGATTGTAACTTCGGACGGGTAGGGATACCGTAAATATCTTTCTTGAATTTTTTGAATTTTGATTAGATCATTTGTGTTGGTTTCTATAACCGGCAGAGATGGAGTGCGCCCTTATTATAAGAAATCACAGACTCAATTCAGGGTTCATCTATTTCTTAACAAACGTTGCAATTGAAAATTATGGATTACTGTTATCAGCAAAAGACCCTAAATCCTTGGTATAGGATTCATGAGACAACCTGGAACCACCTTTTAAGGTCAACCCTTGTTGTTTACAAATTCCGTTGGAACGATTTAAGTTCCATCAAATTGCTAAATCGGATCTCGAACTTCTCTTTTTTTTCTTCTTTTTTTATTATTGTAAAGCAACCTTTTAACCCCAGAAGGAATTTGTGTGCCATTGAAACTACTGATTATGCAAGAAATGCGGTCATCACTAGACTAGTCGAAAATTAATTCTTCTACAATTTTTTTTTTTATTGACTGACGTTCGATTTCAACAACAAATCATCCAGCAAAAAATCCACTTCGAGAATGTTAATGTCAAGATCACGTCACCCACCACATTGTTCCGTTCACTGCTTCATCTTTGAATTAAGATTTATTGATTAAATTTATTTCTGTAGATTTTAAAGCTTCTGTCAATTTACAATTTCCCGATCTATTTTAATTGTGTTAAATCCTATTCGTCAACGATTCCACCTTCGAATTCTTTGACAGATGCGAAAAAATTTTTGCAAGATTCATTCTATAAATGACAATTTACCCATTCGTAAAAAACTAGTCCATGGCAGTAAATAAATAGCTTTTCATAGTAGAATTTTATGCCTCAAGCAGACAGTAATGCGGAAGTAGATTAACTAACTGAAATTGGACCAGGGGTCTAGAGCAATTCATTAAAAAAAAGATCTTTTTTGGGGTGGCAGTAAAAGTCCTCGCCAAAAATGTCGCCTATAGCCACCATTGCCATGTTTGTAAACAAGAAAGGCGGGAATTTCATAAGTGGGTTGTAAAACGGTGAAAAACACATCTGTAGAGAATATAGGAGGGAAAGGCAATTCAAAACAGAAAGTGAAAATAAAAACTCAACCATAGTGTGGATGGATGTGTAATACAGACATGCACCTGGATTGGCAAACCTTCCGTGACCATGAGGTCAAAATGAGTAGGCTCGGCGCCGTAATAAACAGAACTTGACCACATTAATCACGCAATCATTTCCGAGACGTATTAATAATGCCCACGTGTAAAAACAAAATTACGACTTAATTGAGCGGGAAAAAATGTCACCCTTGAGTTATTACTCGTTTTTTTTAGAGATGGTGCACGAATAATTTAATTGTGGAGACTTTTTACTAAGAAAAGCGTCCCTAAACTCATCTCAAGTGGCAAATTTCTTACTCAATTTTCTCGTACAGAAAATATTTTTTTGGTATTATTTCGTACTTTACTCACCGTAAACCTTGACATAGAGAAGTTTTTGTGGGAAGAAAATACAAGAAATTCAACTCAGGACTTAAAATACCCTCAGAAAAATTCCTTTCACCTGAATTTTATCATCTCAAGCATCACCAGAAAAAAAATTAGGTTAAGTTTAATTTGACCTACTTAGCATAAAATTTCTAAATGCTCGGCAAACACAAATGAGTGGTGGTACAAGTACACATGTCTGCACGTAGGTGTGCAAACAATAAGAGAAAATATTCTCGCAAATTATTTCAAAATAATGCGGAACGCTGAAAGCTTTGCGGATTTGAATTCTTTTCTTTGCCCTTATGAAAAGATTTTTTTTTTCATTTACGTTTGTCACGTATAGGGGTTTAATTTCACAAAAGATGTGGAGAAGAAACACCCCAAGGTTTGATGAATTTTAAGTAATGAGATGAAATTAATATGTTTTTGATATGTCTTTGAGTACAATTATTAATTTTTGGTGAAATAGGTTTGATAGTTTTCCCCTTTAAAGGGATGAAAGAGGTGTATTGAGATTTTGCATCATGACTGTCCATATTTTAAGCGACACTTTATCAATCAACACAAAACAATATCTGATTTTTGTAGAGGAAATAAGAGGAATTTACCTGCCACACAGTCTTAAGATTAAAAATAGTAGAAAGTAATAGCAGACTGGAAGTGCACGGAAGACAGAATGTCTCAACTTATTGAAATCTTTAAAGAAGCTTTATAATCAGAGCATTGGCGCCTTCGTAAATATATTTGGTATAAAGAACTTCTGAAGGAGGTGGAAGTAGTCAACTTTAAAGAATCCAGATTGTAAACATACTCATAAGGTGTGAAACTGAAAATGATTCCGAAAGCGAAAGCAATTCTCAGTCTTCTGGCATTGTTAACATCAATTTGTAAAATATCTTTCACAACAATAAGTAATTAATGGTATCAATAGAGACGGACTAATTATACCCGTATACAATTAGGAAAAAGATAGCTGGGACAATGTATTTTTTATGTAATGGAGCTCCATAAACAGCAACAGAAGGAGAGCCTCCTGTATCTAATACCGAATGATTAATGAGCATTTTCAATTTTAAGGAATTGAGATTGAGGTAGTTACTTGTGGACCATTGATATATAGCTTTCAGATCATTATTAATACAGTAAATTCCATCTTGAATAAGTTCAATTTTAGCCTACAGAATTATAATTCGATATCATCAGCATATCGATGCAAATGCCTATATTTAACAACTGAAAATATGTCATAAATAAATATTGAAAACAGCAATATACCAGGAATGGACGTCTACTAAACGAACGGGTCAACGAATAATCAGAGCTACAACTTGAAGTTGGCAACATCCTTGGTCCAACAAACAACAGTATTTTAATCCAACCTTCGATATTGGGCTGGGAACAAGAAACGTATTAGCGAGACGATTAAGAAAAGTTAGGCTCCACTTAAAGCACTCATTAGCTAGTAATTCAGTTCCAGGCTGGTTTGCGGTTGTATGAAACTCCTCAGCAAATTAGGAAGTTGGAGTCAAGTGCATAATATGTAGTTTCTATATCCTCGGAATCAGAGGAAATAAAATGGTTGATGCGCTAGGAAGGGTGGACTCTTCTTGGGGTTTTACTAGACTGAAGTCGGTCCTTGATTTAACCATGTGTCATGTTAAGAACCTCATATAAAATAGTGTTTAGAAGTTTGGACAGAAAAGTACAATAAATTTCTGGGATTGAAACAAGCAATCCAAACCAGAAACCTCTCAACGGAAGATTGCTTGTATATTAGACAAAATTGGGATGTGAGTCATTTCCGGACTTCTCTTCAGGGCACTGTGGGTTAGGATATCATCTAAACAGGATGGTGTTAATGCTGCCTGTTTTGTACTGAACACTTTAGAAAACTTTTCGTATAATATAAGAAAGATCTTTTTGTTATCAGGGAGACAGTCAACTACATCAAAAACATTTTTTCTGAAGTGATCCTGGAAATCCTATACGTCTTAATTCCTATGTTGTTGTAAAAGAAGCAAATATTTGGCATATGAAATGAAGCAGTCCGTCAATGTTAGGGAAAATTCAAGTTTAACAAATACAGTAAAACTTGTCTAAGGCGGAGCCTGTGCAGGCCGGGAACCTGCCGGAAAGCGAAATCTATGTGCAAAATTTTTATACGTATATTTTCTGAATCTTCATACGCGGGAAACCTGCTCGAACGGAAATTTTTTGCAAGTGCCAATAAGTTCCGGGTTAGGCAGGTTTTACTGTATGCGATAATAAAGAAAAATAGCCATTGAAAGGAAGGCATTCTGCAACATGATATTATTCGACCTCAAATATTTTTAGTGGCTAGGAAGAAAAACATCTGCTAACCTGGATAATCTCTGTAAAGTATTCGAGAACTTCATTAACTCTGAAAATTAAAAAAAAAACCTGAAGATGAACCAGAACCTTGAGACTAATCTAAATTCTTTCTAATATTTTATCCTTGTCATTATTTCACAATTAAGGAGATAAAGCAGGCTTTCAGTGAGAAATTCGAGATTTAAAATAAAATTTATATTCAAAAAATATTTTCAGAATAAAAATGACACACTAAAGAAGTGTGTCAGAAATTTATCAATGTCGGACTCTTCTATTTTTTAAGAAAAAGCTCTAAATTAAATTTTATAGCCCACACCACGTGCCTCTGCTTCTTAAGATTGTTTTTGCCTCCATTCACACACACCCAGGCGTTGGGGTTGTTCATGTTTACACTGAAATGTTATGTTTTTACTGCAGCACGTGTGAGTAGTTAAGAAGACGAAAAATATATTTTGTTTGCTTTCAGAAGAAGTGTTCCATTTAACACAGTGCTTTTGTACCCTGAGTTAAACCCAATCAACACTGTTCTAAAAGTTTTCCAAAGTTATAAGCTCACTTAGAGAAACATTTCAATTATCTATGAAACATTAAACTAAAGTGATGTCGGTAAACTCGACAACAAGTCTGCATGCCGCCGTTGTGCTTGAAAAAGTTGTTATCTGTCAGTGTTCCCCAGTAAATCGCGTACTCAAGTTTCATGCAAACGGAATGAAACGTGGAAAATTTCCATAATTCTCCAAAATGAACAGGGAAATACATCTCCTAATCCTCTTTAAAGAATTTTTCCGCAATTTGTGCTGCATCAGCGGAAACTTTTCCTTGGGTTGATGAACTTTTCTTTCACATTGGTGAATCACTTTTAACCCAAGTAACAAAAATAAATACGGAAAATATATACTGAAAAAGCAAGAAGGTAGAAGAAAGGTTTTTTCCATGTCATTAAATCTTCCGAGACCTATAAAAAGGATATGATGCCCACTTACCGTTCAGTAACGAGAATACAAAAGCCATGTCGACAAGGTGTATACAAAAATAACCTCCACTTTACTCCCCACCCTATGAGTCCTTCCTGTTACTATTTCCGAGCCAAATTAATTTTGTTTTTTTTATTATTATTCTTTCCGTTTGAACTCAGCCTATGTCGACACCAAAGTAGAAAGTACCCACTCCATTGAATCCAGGGGAAAGACACGACCAGGTCTAATTTTATTCTGTCGGGTGTACGGGCTAAATAGTCTAAAAATAGTCCGGGGAGCTTAATATCATCCCAGAATAATGAAAATAAATTTTCATGCCAAGTGAAAACACCGAAATAGTGTAGTGCACGCGTCACAGGACGCAGGGGTGGGAACAACGAAAATATGGAATGGATCCGACATCGTCGTCGTTATTGTCGTAATAGTTTACGCATTGCGGCGAGAAAAATTCCTCTTTTTCTACAAAGTCGTGGAATTTATTTCAGGTGGCTCTGGAGGTTGGGGGTTACCTTGAATTTTGCATAAAGTGCATCCACAATAATGAGGTATGACGATGTAAATAATTTTTTAATGACTGAGGTGTGGCTCCCTTGCCTGCTGCCTACTCTGTAGTGGTGTGCAATTTTGTCTTATTGCCTTTAAGTTGCTGACACGGATGGTGGTAACGTCAAGGCTGCTGGGCTATAAATTTCTCTCGACAAATGCCACCAGACTTGTAATTAGCCGCGGCAATGGAGAAATTTAATATGTTTAGAAAAATCGGAGGGATCGCACGTGCATGAATATCTTTTGGATTGAAGTTGTTTTGGGCCTTGACGATTTGCATAATAATAGTTTATTTCCATGTTGGCATAATTTAAAGATGGGTTGAAGTCTTTTGTTATCTAAGGTGTAAAAGGTTTCTATTATAATCACAGTGGACTTGCCATTTATGAGTGTAGTACTTAAAATCTCGCACACAAATGGAGTTTCTTTTTTGTTCATATCGTTGAAATTTAACATCTAATTCCCTGAACGAATTCTTCCTGAAAACTTTCTTTTTCTCCACAAAATTTCAAAATAAAACTGAGCAAAGTGTTACCAAGACTCCTATGGCGTACGGTCCAGAAGAATCGTTTTTGTTGTTTGAGTAGGATATCCTAAGTTGTATCTATTAAATGTCCAGAACCTTTATCTCTCCAGGAAAGTTTATTAACACGTTGCATATCAGAAAATGCTTTTCATAACAGATTTTTACATCTACCTTGTTCTTTTGAAATCGTCTTAATCCATAAAGAAATCTTATACAATCGTTAAACGCAGCATTAAATTTTCTAGAGCAGGCTGAGTCTACTGAGGAAATAGCTTACTACCATTAGCAAAATGTGCTAACAGAAGGATCCTTCCAAGTCTTGCACGTATCCCACTTGGTAGTATATCAGCTGATAATTATAACCTGCGTAGATCTATACAGAAAAACTCATGGTATTGTTCAGATAATTTTCTTATATATTTTAACAAACTCAGCATACGAGAGCACGACAGAATTCAATACAATCGGCGGGAGATCGTACAAATCTATATGCTCCCTATATACTGCCATAGCTTGAGATTCACTTGAATTAAAAACAGAACCAAAACTATTATCAGTAGACGACATTGATATCCTCTAAAGATTTGCACTAATATAACTTTTGCAAACCTCTATCAACTAAATTGGTGGATCTAAATGTATTTGTACGTTATTCGCGTACAAATGGATTTGAAAAACATTGACAATGCTAGGCAGATTGTTAATGTGAAGGCTAAATAACAGCAGTCCAAGTATTGTGCCTTGAGGTACTCTTCACTTCCTGCCACGAGTAGCTCATCTGACATGTTATCTTGTATCTACTTGCTGTACTCTGTCAAGCAACTAGTTACGAATTATATAAAACATTTGCTTATGAAATCAGTTTTTATATTTTCAAACAAAGTGATTTGATAAACTATTCGGGAATTCAGTTGTAGGCCCAAAAAATGAATGATTTAAAGATACTACTTTCAGTGTCCACTGTGGTCTGTATTTGTTATCAATATATACTTTGTGAGAGATCGGACTGTTCGATTTTCGCTGGCTAAGTCTCGATTTTAAGATGCGAATATATCTGTATATGTGGCTGGTTAATTTCGGCTGGTTTGGTGCTCAACAATATTGAATTGTATTAGAAGACTTCAGTTCGCGCACAAGGCGCGACGATCTATGTATCTGGGTACCAGTCGTTGAGGCAATTCTATTGACGAGAATTGTACTTGCGAAGCTACTATACTTAATGTGCAGTATATTAAAAATTTCGTGCCAAAAAATGTGACTTACAACATTTGTCAGGTTAAAATTTCCCAACCTCCTTTTCCATAATTTTCTTCCACCTAAACTGTACTGTATGCATCATAGGACTGTCCCCTGAGCTTAGGCAATACTTTAAAAAAATATATTTCGTGCAACTTGCTTTACTACTTTAATAACACTTGCTATTTTCTAGGGCATGCTTTCATAAATTTTTAATACATATTTTAAATGAATCACTGCAGTGAGCTATTCGACACTTCCAACTACATATTTCCACCTTATAGGAAAGTTACAATCGAATCAAATGCAAATTCGCCATTTCGGAAGCATGTCACAGAATAGAATATAACCTCCCACTGCACCACTCGGTCTTCTAAAACCTGTTTAAGGTGATAAAAAGGGCACAGCCTGGCTATCTGAGAGTATGTAAATATCGCAGTCACAGATCGCTCTGTGATTGTAGATATTGGCGCATTCCTCAATAACCATTACTTCAGTCTGAAATATAGTGGACAAGGAACCCAAGGTTTTTGAAGTGCGACACCTGGGTCCATATATGCAAAGCTTTTTCCCGATCTTTGACTGCACCCAAAACCGTCTCTTGAAGGAGCGCAAAACACAGGAACCGAAGGGAAAAGGCTGCAAATATCAAAGGAAGTCAGCTTCGCATTGGAAGAAATATTATATCCTTTAATTTTGTTTACCAAAGCCATAGAGTTCTTTATCGTAAATTTAGGCTGAAAAGTTAATTACTTTTGGTAAAGTTTTACCGAGGAATTTGCATAGCTTTTGCGATGGAGAATTAATGGAGGAAGCAACCGATCTAATTGGTACCTCGGTTTTGTGGGTCTTGGGTAAGCCATAAAGTATATGAGCAGAGGGATTTGTATTCTGCACTATGAACCTGGCCTAACTATTTGGATTACTTGCTTTTGATATATGAACTTATTTCGGAAGCTTTCATAGAATTTATACATTCAGTTATCTCAATGATATAATCACTTTTGTCTAAAATAGTTACCGAATTTCCGTTGTCTGCCTTACATTTACATACAATTAAACCTTCTCTGTCAATTCTACTCTTTAAACCCTTAACTATTTTGCGTTCTAGACTATTATTTTTAATGTACGCTTTTTCTGCGTATTCAGCCTTTTCAGTGTCATCACATGAGCCATTGAGTGCGGCATCCAAATGGACAGCTAAGTAAGTCAGTTGGGAGACCCGAATCCACACCACAGTCTGGTGCATAGTTAAGTCCATGTTGCGATATTGCTGTTTCGTCTGCCGTCAAATTCCATTTTTAGAGGTTAACGACCCTTGTTATCTTACCTTTTGCATTACTATATCATTGATGCTAGCGACTTCTATTATTCTTCGATGAAATTATTCATTACCGTGTTCATCAATTGCTCGATTTCGTACTGGGGAACCATTGAAACTATGTCAACATACAGTGCCAACTATCTCCTAAAATGGGTTTCGTGTACACCACACCTTCATAACTGCGGCCCAAGTCAAAATCCACTAAAAACAATAAAATTACATTGTAACCCTGAAAAGCTGTCATAATCGCATTGTTTACGAGGAAAAACACTTCCGGGAAGTATTTCTTTCCAGTTGAATAAACAGCGTGACATGCTCACGTTTACCCCTGCGCGTCCTAGAATCAGTGCCAGTTGCAATTCATTCAAGATTTGTAACGCAAAAAGATAAGAATATAACGCCCCACTTCGTAGCAATTAAATACATAATTCCTTCGCGTGCATTCGCTATTTTTATTGTTGTTTCTGTTTTTTTTTACATAAATTTTCTTTCACATAGTAATCAACTTTTTTCTCACATTTCTTGAATTATTCTCACAAAAAATACACCGCCGCCAACTTTTTATTTGCGCTACACTACAGCTACAAATCTAGAGTGAGCTAACACCACAAGAATGAAGCGTTCTACTGCAGTTAAGTAGGCGATTCTGGAGGTCAACAAGAAAACTGCCTGCACTGCAATGCAACGGTTTAGCTTTTCAAGGGAAATGCAAACTCCAACTCGCTCGATATTTATCACCACAAGCCCCAGCGCTCCAGTGTTACATATTTTGTTTACACAATAAATTTATCACAGCTTTCATGTGCTGGAGATTAGACGGGCTGTTAAGAGCTAAAAGGCGAAGTGGAAAAAATCTTCCATGCTATCTGGAAGGATTATAGGGTTCAAAGGTGCTGCACTGCTATATTTTGATATGTAGAGAATTACAAGGCTGTTTTTTTGGTGAACTAAGCAAATTCTGTCTGATTTCCATTTTTGGGGAAATTTTACTGTTTTTCCCCCACCTGACTGTTTTGAAAAGCGATGTAGATGGCGAGGTAGTTAAGGTCCAAGTTTTTTATCTACTTTTGGCGATAAACGTGAGCATTTTCTTGTACATTTTATTCTTTTTAATGAGTTGCATTTACTGCTTGGAGCTTTAGTATGTCGTAAAAGTTCTTCTGGATGTAATAAAAACGAAGGTGCAAAGTACTTTCTTCTGGTGGAAATACAAGATTGTACCATCTGTTCTATAAAAAGCCACATAAACAATTGTCGATGATGATCAAATGCTGGATAATAATAAGAGCTAATTATGACAATAATCATTTTTAATTGCTAGGAATGATGAAAAATTAAAGGAAGTATTTTTATACTTTGTTGTGGCCTTAACGCAAAGAAAATGTTTCGCAGTCAAATAATATTGTTGTGTAATTGTGAAAATAATACCCCATTTTATTCTCACAAGTCGAGTGCGCTTAAAGTCTATTAAGATCTATAAATTTCAAGTGGGGTATATTTCAGTCTTAAGATTTTTTTTAAACTTGAAGAAGATTTAATTATATATCGGTCTTGTATACAGAGATGTGTTGTTAATATATTATAGTAGGTTTAAACTTCGGGCGTTATATTTCCCTTTGTTATTGCACCACTAGTACGATCAAGAGATCTAGAATACGAAATGTTTCATTCGTTTCCTCTCTCTTAATGTAATTTTCAACTCGCTTAAAAGTGTAGTTCCATTCAATTGCTTCCTTCTGAAAATCTATTGGCAGATGGGGGTGTCTTTGGATCTAGATTTATACAACACTAGACTAAAGTAGGGTGTAAAAGAGTCAAATCGATGTGGAAATTATCTATTTCTTCAGCTAGTAAAAAAGAAAGAAAAAACATATAAGAGAAAGCTATTTGAAGTATGCATCACGATTCTTTAACACGTTAAACGCCACCCCGGTCCCTAGGGACCGGCACGTAAAAGCTCTCTCCGGACAAATGCATTTTACCAAGTAATTCTCCCACGAAAGCTTTTATGCTAATTGGGGCAGTTAACGTGTTAAATGGAAGGCGGCTGCTATGGTGGGGATTCATTCTTCTGATGAGAAAACTCTCACCACTAAGGGTATTCTCAAAAAGGCCGTCTGTTTAAAAAGCAGACTACTGAAAATCAATATTTTTGTTGGAAATGATTATCCTAAAAGTATACCCTGCATCATTCAACACAGCCGAGAAAAAAAACAAAAGTAACGATTTTCTGATGCTGATAAAAAAAATTTTATGGGATACTTAGAAAAGACAGGAGAGTTGGCGAGTTGGTAGAACAAATTCAGGACATGAAACGATTTATGGAAAGTTTATACTTAAATGCAGAAGCAAAAAATCCCAGATGATTTCAAAAATTTTTCTCTTCCATCTGGGGTAGGCTAAAATATTTTTAAGATCTTGGAGCCTAAATTCGCGTTGCGATTCCTATATTAATCTAAGCTCTGACGGAAAATTACGATTTGAAAAAAAATATCAAAAAAGAAAAGTGCGGAACTTAAGACTTCCCATGTCCCTACTGTGCTTCAGTGTATGTGAGATGTAACGATTAGTACCACCTTGAAAACAAATGTAAATGGTATACTCCTTGAGTACCACTTCGCCGCATGGTATAGTTCTGATAAAACAGGGGCATGGCAACGAGTGATTTTGAATGATTTTTACTGCTCTTTTATTACAAGGTAGTCTCTTATATGACTTATTACTGCCCATCAAACCGAAATAACCCTATAATAACCCACGCCGTTGGCTGAGGGCGCACGTCCACCTCTGAGGGCGTGGGTTGGAATCCTGCAGAGGCCGCGGAGCTTTATGTGGGTACCAGTTGTTGAAGCAATTATACTGACTATAATTGTACTTGCAAAACCAATGTGGCTGACTTGTAACATTTGTCAGGTTAAAATTTCCCAATTTTCTCTTCTCTGAAAAAGTTCCCTTCGCCTAAGCTGTGCTGTGTGCATCACAAGGTTGTCTCTGAACTTAAGCAATAACTTAAAAAGACCACACAAAATGCTGCTAGCAACTTTTTGAACTTTTTGCTTTTTTCACCTGAAATTTGGTTGCTATATAATATTTCCTACAAATCATAATCTTAATTTATTGGTACAATAGTACAAAGATATTATAATCTTAAAAGCGCTCGTCAAAGTGTAAGTTGCGTCTAAAAATTAAAGGTTCAGTTGACGAGTTCATTGCAGAAAATTTTTTAATAAAATTGTTAAGAAGAATGGTTACCTTTTCCAATCTGTAAGCATGAATACTTTTCCTGAAGTGTCATACTAATACTCCCCCAGATTTCTTCTCTAATCTGAAACATCTATGGTGATGATACATGATGATGATGATGAACTGCTGGCTTGATACCAAACCTTCTTGGGTGATCGCTGGCTGGCTTGATGCAAGAAAAAGATCTACCATGGAAATGAGACCATATTAGCAGTTTTGCAAACTTATGATAGGATTTGATTTATCAGAAAGTTGATTGAAATATTAGAAAATTTATTATTCCTTACGGTACTTCTGATTATCAAATTAATTATCATTCACCTTTTAGCTGACATTAGGTCCCTAGCAATTCGCGGATCACTGCGCTACAGAATTCATGCCTAACTTCAAAAATAAGATTATTTTTAAATATATATATATATTCTTAAAGATTAGAATATTTCTAAATATTCATTTCATCTACACCACCATTTTCGCAGCTATGAATCATAATTGCATAGTTGATATAAAAACAGCAGTGGTATTCCCAAAAAAAACGATTTCCATAAAATATTTAAAGGTGACCACTACAACAGTAAAGAATTACGGCATGAAAAGGTCACATTTTCTGTAAAATCTCACTTTGGATAGCATAAAAAGTATATAACGATCTAAAAGTCAGCCTTCCACGTAATTACAGGTAAACATAAATTCACGAACGATTTCGCAAAAACTTAATCCACCTAAAAGACTACCCTGGGGGCAATTATGGAGCTCTGAACTGACACTGAGCACAATTGTATAGAACGGCGGAAAATATTATATCGACCAACAGAAAAACAACGAATGAGATTTTTTTTGTTTTTTTTGCAACAGAGTTGGTCACTTGGACAAGGTCGTCACCGGAAAGCAGAATACAACAAGGGCAGGGATAATGACGACAAAGTTGCAAGAGATATCGTCATCCGTCCTTCGGATATTCAAGAATCCCTGGAGGATTTTTCGTGTCAGCAAAAAAATGAAATTGTAGTTTTTTCTTCTATTCCCTGGATTTGTTGCATCGTTACACTCGTGTACAGTACGGAATTGGCTTTGTGTCATAAACGAAGGTAATAAAATGTTACAAAAGAGACAACTCCCCTACAAAGTTGCACGAAACAGTCCTACAGTTCCACTTGAAGCTTGAGTGCCAGGTTTTAGATTTGTCTTCTTTTTCAAATCCTTTTTGTGGTAATTATTTGCAACAGCCCAGTAGACATATCAGCCTTGCACTTGTCAAGCCTTGTCGTGGCAATACAGTATACCCCTTCTCTGACAAGACTTATGCCTTTCTTTATCCACGTACCCAAAAGCATCATACTTGCGTGCTAACTATGGCTTATGTGATACAACTCAGCCACCAGCCACAAGCCACTTGTGTAACATTCACCTGAAGGTGGCTTAATTACGTGTCACTTAATCCCAACGTCCATAGTATACTTAAAGAGTATGAATGACGCGTGCTGCTGTAACATCAGGTAATCAGAAGAGTATACTCTACGACGACGTCTAAACATCCTCAGGAGGGAGAGGAGACATTTTCTTGTACTCCTATAATTTTATAAGCAAAAGGTAAATTCAGTTCAAAGGTTGTACGAGGGTTGATACTGGAAGAGACTGTAAAGTTAGCGTTAAGCCTTTCGGGATCATTGAGTGAGACTATGAGGCGTGATGCTTTTGAAAGATTAGGCCATAAAGGAGATAAAGGTGTTGAAGAGTGGATATTAGAGGACCACGTAATTTACATAAATCGTCTGAATAATGATGAGGGAAAAAGTATCTTTTTTTAAGGAGATTATTTCTGTTGTATTTTGTAGGGGGTCCAAATAAATTTCCGTAAATAAAGTAGGGCTTTTCTCAGCAGTTTTTGTTAGAGACAAGTTAATTACTGGATTTTGTGCCCTTTTAAGGGATTATTCATATGTCAGTAGTCAACAGTTGAAACCTAATCTTTTGCCTTTTAGGCGTGTGTCATAAATTGATTTGCCCAATAAAAAAAAATTGATGATTACTTAAATGTGGTTTTCTCCATTATATAAAGCTATTCCTGCGAAATTTCGAATTAAAATCCTCTCCAGTTACTCTCCCACGAGTTGGAATTTAGGTTAGCATAGGGTAAGCTATGACCATTTTTCTCAAAGCCTGCACCAGCATAATAGATTTCCCTTTTAGCATGGTTGGATAAATCCTGCATGCATCAGAAAATTTGAATACTGAAAATACAAGATCTGGTTCAGAAAAGTTGATTTTGTCTTTTTCCACCGATGTGGGCAGCTTCCCTGGGAAGCTGTGTTCAGATGTACATTACTGCATTCAAATAGCAAGCGGAGCAACGCGATACTAAGCTAAAAAGATCTAATCCATATAATTTTCGCCGCTAACTTTAGCGCGCTGTTTGAACATTTATATAAGCCAATTCACATCATTTAATGTAGTCTGTTTCAACATCGCGCCGGACCGCTGGGGTGCACGCCTGCAGATTTTCTGTTCTGTGGGCATGGGTTCGACTCCTTCAAAAGACGCGGTGATTTATATGGGTACCAGTAATTGATATAATTCTACTGATGAGAATTGTGCTTTTGAAGCCACTGGGATGTTGCACTGTAAAAATTTCCTGCTAGAAATTGTGGCTTACTTGCAACATTTGTCAGGTAAACATTTCTCAATCTCCTCTTGAAGAAGAAGGAAGCCTGTGTGAATCTACATGCCTGACAGAAGATAAATTGAGATCCGTAGGTAGTGCCTCTTCTTAAATGCAACAAATACTATGTATTTAATGTAAAGCCTAGCGGACTGTGCAGGTAGGTTCATTTGTTAACCTTAGATATCTCTCACCCAGTTTTCCTCAATTTCTCTCATCCAAAAATTTTCTGATTCCACGTTGAAATATGGTATTGAAAGTCACAACGG
>QYTT01084452.1:0-18767 GCA_006980735.1 Dasypogon diadema
ATATTCGAGCAATTTATTCACTCGGAATTCCTTCCGGAATAGTTCTGGGGTTTGAAAGACAGTATTCATAAAAAATACCACATCTTTGGAAGGACAATTCATGGATTTTACACCATGACAGCATACCGTTTCGCAAAGTCATCGTTGTGACCGAATTTTTGAACAAAAACACCGCGAATATCATCGAGCAATCATCGTATTCACCAGATTTGGCTCCGTGCGACTCTTTCCTGTTCCCGAAGCTTAAATTGCCGCTTCGAGGAAGCTGTTTTAACTCGATTGACTTCAAAAAGTATATGGATGAGTGGATTGTTCGTTGGAAGAAATATATCGCTTCAAATGGAGCCTATTTTGAAAGAGACTCAACAAATTTGGATGAATAATTGTGTTTTATTTGATCTGTCCGGAAACTTATTTGACAGAATTTATTAAAGAGGTCTGCATAAATAAAGCAGTAGTAGATGCCAACTGTTGCGGCAATAACTTATACATTGTCGGGCAAGTCTCAACAATGAATACCTGTTGTAATTGCCATCGAAAAGAAAATAATTGGAAATGCTTATAGTCATGGAATTGCAGCGGAATATCATCGAGCAATCACCGTATTCATCAGATTTGGCTCCGTGCGACGCTTTCCTGTTCCCGAAGCTTAAATTGCCGCTTCGAGGAAGCCGTTTTAACTCGATTGACTTCAAAAAGTATATGGATGAGTGGATTGTTCGTTGGAAGAAATATAAGCCTACTGTATACATTAGGTATTAATACCCTCAATGAAGTGCTGGATTAATCTGAAGTTTGTTGATACGGTGAGATAAAAAAAATGCTTCACTTATATATTGCAATTTTTTGTATGTTGGAGCTGTATAATTAGAAATAGTATTGTTGTGATAATTCCTGCTCTTTTACGCAGAAGGCATAGCCGAATTTTTGATCTTCAAATGAAAATCCAGTGAGATATAACCAGAGTATAAACTTGCAAAGATGTTCATGTCTGATATGCAAACTTGGAAAACCACAAAACGATTCAGATCTAATAAAACGCCACTACCAGCGATGCTATCATGATCTGACAATCTGCTTAAGGTGCTTAAACAACCCTAAGAAAACTTTGAGTCGAGTATGTTTTTATAGTAGTTGTTTGGTTATCTAAGAAAAGTTTTTTCTGATCAAAATGTAAATCATGTATTAAAGGGATATTAAAATAACTGTAGGCTGAACGAGAACGTATCGAATATGTTTCATAAAACATTTTGTGCTCCATTATATTATTTAATATCAATTGCAAAATAACACTGACACGAAAATGAGAAGAAATGACGGAAAAAACTGAATTCTACAGAACAGCCGACGGTGGAAACCAAACAAAATTTCTAGTTTTTGCAATTACTGCTGTGAATATTTAGTTTGATATGTCAAGAAACCCCATGAGTTTATGTAAGCCGGCTTCAATCGATTTCACACATCCACAATAACACTCCATGATTTAAACAAATTCACTTACCTGTTGTTGCAATTTCTTAAATTCTTTCGGATTAGTCCCAGGTGGCACAAACTGCAGTGCATTCTCGATTTTAACCGGTGTTGAGTGTGTTGGCGAACCATCAGCAACCCACTGTCATCACAACAACATTAGAAATAAAAGAATAAAATCAAATAATACAAAAATTAATTAAATTTGAATCAGCGAAATAAGAGTTATTAGCGACAAATAATTAGTTTCTGTCTTGCCTAATCATATTGCATTGCAGCGTCAAATTCTGGGAGCAATTTAATAAATAAGAGGAAAATATATCATGTAAAAGTGAAAGCAAGTCTTAACTACTGTTAAATGGGTTACAGACTAATGAGAAAAAATGGTAAAACCAAAATAATTTTGTGCCTAAGAAATAGTAAAAATTAAACATCAAAAGTTGACTCTCTATAGAATATTATACAATTGTGAAGTTTAGTGTTGAAAAGGTAACACAGCAAAAATTTGTCGCTAAAAACATCTGTATTCTATTCACTGGTTCAAAATTTAATCAATTTTCTTAACTATCTTTGATTTTATCTTCAATTTCTTTTTTTGGGAAACATTCAGGAAAATCCCTAGGCACAAAATTTATTCAGGAAAAATTAAACAAAAAATTTTTTTACACTTTATCATGATATATTTTTTCCAATTTATGATTGCAAGATTAAATTTAACATTGAATGCTTGATTAACTTTCAAAATAAAGTCCATTACTAAATATTAAGAATAAAAATTTGAACAGGAATTCGTTGCACATTTAATGCCAGTAATTGAAAGTGAAACTTGGTACTAAGGCTAGTTTAGGAGATTCAATTTGGAATGACAGAGTTAGTGATAAATCTTTGGCTATTTACAATTGACAAACTTTTAGCCAACTTCCTCCTAAATATGTAAATAACAAAAATTACAACCTAAAGGATAAGTCTAAACGTATAGGAAGCACGATCTCTAACTAAACTTTCCTTAGTTCCTTTCCATAATATCAAGTCTCTTAAAATTCAACATTTGAATTTAATAGATTTTACAACAATATCATAAGCTGCATTTTTGCCATATTCTTATACTAAATTTCTGTCACCAATGAGTGTAGAAGGGAATTTCTGGAACGACGTCTTCATATTGGTTTCTGAATCATTTTGTTTACTTGTTTTGGTAATCACAATTGCGCAAAGGGGTATGCAAATAAATTTTTCAAGAATTTAACAATAATAATTTTTCTCGTTTTTTCAAACTACTACTGTAATATGTATTACGCTTGTAATTCTAAAAATTCAAAAAAAAAATCGAGAAAAATGACTTGTGAGAACTATTTTATGGTGGTAGGAATATATTCCTGAATACCTTAAATATGCGAAAAAATTGATAAGTTCAACTGGAAATCTGGGAGATTCCGTATGCAATGGTTTGACGATGTGAAAGGAGACCGTCGTGTGTTGCATATTGTTGACATGTTAAGTGCCGTGGGGGCCACGGGTGACCCCCGTTTAGAAGTTCTCTGTTAACTGTTTACAAATTCAAAAGTATTGGACGCTGAAAATGTGCAGTGATAATTTCGTACATACCCAATAGACCTGAGAATTAACCAGATATAAAAATAGAATTACAGCCTAGATAAAACGAGGAGGTTGTATTTAGAAAGACCATACCAGGTATACAATATTATAAAACCATTCGTCAAAAGACAGAATCTATCCGGTGCGCTCAGAAGGTTGGACACTGTTGTTGCTGCAAGTATATAAGTGGCACCATTTCCTTCTTACTGATACAACTAATTGGTATGAACCTTCTTCTAACCTTCTGTTTAATTTTCACTGAATGGCACACAGACTGCAGTAAACAGTGACAGTTTGAAGTTTGTATGTTTTCTTTCATTGTCGCGATTTTTAAAATGGAACAAAACACCGCAGTCAAATTTTGTTTTAAATTATTTGTTATTTATTTTTAAATAAATAAGATAACTTGCATATGTCAAAGACTGTTAAAGTCCTACGAAAGGTTTTAAGAGGCAGATCGTTTTAAAAGCGGACAGAGGAGAGCTCTGCTACAAACTAGAGGATCCGCGCTGCAGCGTCCACCAACCGTCGATTGAGCGTAAGAATGTTATCCTAGGAGATAGATATCAATGTGGAAAAGTATTCACACACATTATACACGACTTGTTTGAGGAACGAAAATTGTGTTCGAGATTTGTTGCACACACGTTAACACCGGATCAAAAGAAACATACTTTGTGGCACGAAATCTCGTTTTTTGCGCAGAAGATGACCGATTTCGTACAGAACATTGTCACACACAATGAAATATTCATAAGTAAATATTGGGTATTCTGAAAAAATTCGGTATTGATATAAGATAATCTCAAAACGGTAATGAGTATGGAATTTATGGCTTAAACTGATCGTCTGGAATCGGTGTTCCTGAAATCAAGACATTTGTCGGAGTTACACAAATTTGCTAAACAGTATACATATCTGTAGCTGTTTTGCTGCAATAGTGAAAATCTATTCTAGAAATGAAAGATTAGAAAAACTTAACCCGAAAAATAGTAACACAACAAAATTGCACAAATAAATGTTGATAACTGATGGTTCATCTTTAATACTACCACAGATCAAAATCTTTAGTCTTTGTTCATATCCTATGTGATGCATTACTAAGCATAGACAATATATTTTTTTTACTAAATCTTTAAACATTGATTACTCATTGATGACGCAGAAATTCTTAATAGATTTTAAATAATTGCTTGCACTCTAAAAAATATGAAATATATAAATACATACTAAAAAGTATAATTTGTATATAATGGTCATTCCTAAATATCAAAAATATTTCTTTTTCTAAGAAAATTTCCCGACATATTTTACAGCTACTGAAAGTGTTGTGCTAAATAGTGTTTCTAAAACAAAAAATTATATGCACTATTATAATAATTGGAATGTTACCGTTACTAAATAAGGAAACTGAAAGTACTCTACGCAATAGATGGCACATATACTTCGATTTTATAATAAACTTCTATGGATATCCATGTGACACGTAAAAATCAAAAATAAAAGGAATCTAATAAACATCCACTTGAGCTGCACGAAGTCTTTTCATAATTATAATTGTTTTTTTTTTTTTTAATTATATGTTTATAAAAGCTGACAAAGTTTGCATTTATATTGCGTGCTGATTAAATTTATTTATCTTCGAATGTAATAATTTCTACCTTTGTGATTTTTTTAGGATCTGGGGTACCAGTTTCCAGCACTTCAACTTTTTGATAAACGTTTGGAGAGTTCAACCACCTTGTACGATCACCACCTTTACGAATATCTGATTTTTTCCATACTCTGAAAATAAAAACAGATAATCACTCATTAAAATTTTAATATTCAATTTTATTTTCAGTTTATATTCGATACATTTGTTTATGACAACGAAATTTGAAAAATGCAAATATATTACTTAAATTGCATGTATTAATTATTCACTACAGACACTCCAAAATATCCATAATAATCGTTTACAAAAGACCATTGCAGCTTCGGGTTATAATATTAACAGTGATGTATTGCTATTCTAATATTTCTATGATAATTTTCATTATCACTAATACTCCCTCAAACAAGTAAGTTGATACCAACCGGTTGATTGGCAAATAAGACCTTCTACCACTGCGAGTGAGCGAGTGGGGATAGAAACAAG
This sequence comes from Dasypogon diadema, assembly GCA_006980735.1. NCBI lineage: Eukaryota > Metazoa > Arthropoda > Insecta > Diptera > Asilidae > Dasypogon > Dasypogon diadema. The sequence goes on from QYTT01084452.1 coordinate 5,207, forward strand.
TTTTAACATTTTTTCGATAACTAATGCTGTGTAGTTTAACGATACCTAGCTAGTGTTAATCTGCTGTATAACGACATTGATTAAGAGCGTTTATGTAATATTCAAAATCATATGAAAGCAAGGTATGACGATGATTGTTGCATGAATGCACGAGATGTTTCCCAGAGAGTTCGCGTGCCAAAAACTGCAGGGAAGGTAATACCCTAGACAGACGGCATACTCGAATGAGCACTATGACGTCAAAATATTACAATTTGTTTAAAATTTCATATAAATAGCGCGGAAGCCACGTCATTTTGACATCATAATCATTATTCGAGTTTGCGGTCTATCTAGCGTATAAGATGAGTATGCTTAATGTGTAAAAACTAGGAAGACTGAATTAAAAAATGTGAGTGTTGTAATTCAAGAAAACTGGTGAATTAAATAAAGACGCACTGCTTTGAATCTGTATTATTAATCAAGAAAGAGTACAGCATATTACTAAGCCATTGAGTTAGAGAAGGAACAGAGGAAAAAATATTTCTTAAGATCTCCCCAGACAGTATCGCCAAAGACGTTAAAACAGAATTTCTTTTGCAAGGCAATGCAATCACAAGTACCTTACAAAGCTTTAGCTTTACAATGGTTGCAAATTCTCCGCATAGCCATAATGTTTAGTGCCATCAGAATTTTGATTATTTTCGAAATTGAAAGAGGCGTTGAATGGACAATGTTTTTAATCCGAAGAAGTTGAAAGTTCTGTGCATAATTGGATCCAAAACAAATCAAATACTTTTTTCATCGCGAAAATAATATTAAATAAATAGAACAATTTTGAAAAATAAATTTATAATTTTGAAAGCAAATATGTACTTTTACGTCTTCTAATACGAGTTTCATTATTTTAACTTTTCTCAAACTTTTTTCAGATAATAAAAATTAAAAAATAATTGCTTGCAAAAAATTATAAGTGATCAAAAGAAGCTTGTGGAGATATTGTGTAGAAAGTTTTAGTGAAATGGTACTTAATTTTCCTTAAGGACGCACAAAATTAGCTATACCTTTTTCTTATTTTGAGCTAAATTAACTAATGGGTCAACTAATCTACCAAACTTGGCGTTCTAACTAATCTTGTTTACAATGTAAGAATTTTACGTATCTACATATTTTTCAATGCTATTCATGGCGAAGTAGCGTGAGAGGCAGTACGTTTCCATGGTACATTTCGTAGGCCAAAACGGTTCCCATTTTCCTCTTCTGTTAAAATTCATTGCCTAAGTTGAGTTGTATGCTAACCTTAAGTTTGGGCAGTAATATAAAAAGTATAAATAACATTTTTAAATTTCACTTCTTTGTAATGATTTTAATAAACAAGAACAACACACCATCTATCTCGATGCCATTCAACGTAAAAGTAAAAAACAATTCCAGATTTTCTTTGCTTTTTACTCCATGAGAACGTGAAATTTCAGAATTTATCGCAGATGAAAGCAAGCAATTCAAGATAATGACGCTTATTATCTCATTTAACTTGAAATGTGTACAAAATAAGTACACACTTAACTCATTTAACATGAAATCGCTTAAAGTACGCTTTTAGTCCAAGCAAATTACACAGCTACAACCTTAAGAGGTTGACCTAAACAAATCCATAATAATATTCTAATTTAGTTTGATGAGATGTTGGCAAGACGGGGGGCTTGTGGTGAAAATCCCCTATCCCACGTTTTTGGCCAAAATTTTTTTATTTCATTAAAAGGAAGGCAAGTGAAAATTACATCTCTTTGGCATACAATTTTTCAAAACATTTTTTTTTGTAAGATAGGGGGTTTTCACCATGAGCCCTCGAAGAGCTATTCCTATTCTGTGTATGGTATAACAGTTGCAATTCTCGGCTATTTTTAGGGCCGATTCTAATCCAAGTCTTCGTCTCATTTTAACAACTTGTGAGTCAGATCGAGACAATCTAGAGTTCGGCTAATTTGTATAACACTTTATCAAGTCTAGTTATCAAGTCAATGAAAATATCAATTTGTAGTTGTATACATTATGTAAGTACTAGGAACATTTCCCCTAGACGCGAATTTGCGGAGCATTGGAACTTGGCTATGCTCAAAAATTCATTTGCGAATTTCGTAAAAGTTTTTTGTTGTTACTAATAAATGTCAGCCAAAAATAAAATTCAAGTCCACACATTCGTGGTAAAAAAAACCTTTTACCACAAACCTCTCTTATTCTCAACTCAATTTTCATTGATTCTTAACAGACATTTATAGTCACGAATAAGTTCTTTTATTAGAGATTTGTCGCGTCCGACTTTTCGAATTTGAACCTACTTTTCTTGATTAAATTATCTTATAAGTAGTGAAATCAATTAATATAAAAATGTCTTTATAAATTTATATTTTCGAAGTATAAAAAATAGTATCTCGACCGGCTTATCAGGATTAATATCTGCTTTGTCTTCGTCTCAACAGATATTGCAGTAGCAGTCACTGGTTGCAGTTCATCTGATAGAAGTCAACTCTGGCGAAATAAACAACCTTCTAATGAATCAGAAACTGTGGCGTCATTAACAAAAAAAAAACACCTACTGCGGAAGCATTGATAAAAAATCTACTTTATCACAAATACCTACTTATTTTCTTTGGAATTCGGACGATTATCATTTAGACAATATCATTGCAAAGGTATGAGATTTTCTGATATTTTTTCGCTTTGTCAGTATAGCTTAAATAATAAATCAGTCGACAATGATAACATATCTTTTATTGATAACGATTGCAATCTTTAGAAATTAATGAATTTAGAAATTCCTCGAAAAACCTTTTCTCATTCTACATGTAAAAATTAACACTTACCCTTGTCTGTAGAGCTCTTCTTCTTCCAAAAGGTATCCAAGTGAAGAAACTGCTGGTGGAACTTCAACATCATTTTTAGGTTTTGGCAGTTCTGATTTAACAAGCGGATGACGATAAATATAACCAGTTCGGAAGCCAGCATTATCTAGCATTCTCATAAGAGCTTCAAATTCAGCACCACCAACACGCCATTTGGGTTTTTGGTGCAGCGGCCGCTCCTTGTTATCCTGCTGCTGTTGTTGATTATCTGAAGATGTTTTGTGTTCATACCCATCTGGGGGTCTACGGGATGCATCATAAATAGCTTTACGAGACTCTTCAGGAATAAGAACTAGATTATCTAGTCCAACTGGCAGTAATTTTAATTGAGTCTCACAAGCTTGAACAATATGATAGGCAGCATAAAAGGCTTCTTCGATTGTTTCTCCGCAGCAAAGGGCACCGTGATTATTCAAAAGAAGAACTTTAGAAATAGGACCTAAGCTGCGGATTAACTTTTCACGTTCTTCAGGCTCGTTCAATGAACCAGTATATGGATGAGTTGAAATTTCACCCAAAACAGCCGAGTCTTTTGTTAACGGCAAGAGTCCGACTTTAAGTGATGATACGGCTACTACGGGATTACAACCAATATAAATGGCACAGCGAATATCTGGGCGGGCTGCATGGACGACAGAGTGCAAAATGTAATCTAAAATAAAGATCGAATTTAGCAGCACTTTTAACAATTACAGTTGAGGTTTACTAACGATTTGTATTGATCCCGAAATTTGTTGTCCCTTGCTCAACAATGCTTCCTTGCATGTCCACCTTATTTAGCGAGGAAGCGGTAACCTCGTGAAAAAGTAATCCAAAAGGATTCACCAAAAATAATTCCTGATCAGCATTTAAACGGGCTGTTATTTGTGCGCCTAAACCCTGAGTCCAACCATATAGGTCTAACAGACGGAATGTAGCTGCCAATTTACATCTTAAAATCTTTTCTCCTTTTGAGTAGCCCATAGATTCGACACCGCGAATATCATTAATTGGAAGGACACAATTGGAACTTTTAAAAACACTGCCAACTCGAGCAGCTGGTACACCAACAATATCGGACAGCTGCTGCAATATACCAGAGGCCCCGCCTTCTCTTATTTGACTATCGACAATTCGTTCAAGTTCTTCTCGAAAGAGTTTCGAACTCATTATCGCTTCTACTCGTTTTCGACGTTCCATTTCACGCATATCCTACAACAAAATTAAAATTTTATAAATAAAAATGTTAAGTTTGGGATTAGTTACCGCTTCAATATCTGCTGGTCTAGATTTGTTTGCGTCATCTTCTTCTGTCGTGGCATCTATACCGTTCTGTGAAGGCTGCTCAACTTCCGTCATTTTAACTGGGAATTTCCTTTATCGCCTTAACTGTTCTGGCTCAAAATCTGAAATATAAAGTAAATCATTTATTAATATGGTTCAAATCTTTTTAATTTCTCTTTTATCGTGATTATGAGAACAAATAAACTCTTTAATACTATAGAGAGCTTTTACCAATTTAATATGATTAAACTCCACAAAAGCGGGTCGCAACCTCTCAGTGGAATAAATGAGATTGCTCAACTCTTATTCTCCTCATAATCTAAAATGCATTTCTAAATAGCCCAAAGACCACTTTATCTTCGGAACTAATAATAAACTTTTATCTAGTTAATAAAACAAAACCAGGACAGTAATATAACTTTCCAAACCCAAAAATACCTGACATTTCTTTGACGACGAAAAATGTCTTTTCCTGTTAAGCATCAAAAAAAACCCCCTCCGACGATTAAGTATTTTCATGTGGAAGTGTGAAAAGCGAAAACATAAAAGTGAAAAATTGATTTTCCCTTCAAAGAAAAGGAAATAAAAAAAGTAATTGTGTGAAACAATGAAGAAAAAAGGTACTCGGAAAACTATCGATTTCAAATTTTCCTACGCTCTCTTAAATGAATCTGACTAATTTTTCTAGCAGGGTGTCTATTTTTATCATCAACTGAACTCTTAAGCATAAGTTTTCACGCCTGTTCTGCATTCTAAAGAATCTGATAATATGTGGCGGGTGTACCATGGTATTTATGTGATAGAATGATTTAGCATTCGATGTCTTCTCTAATTTAGCTCGATTTTTTATGTTATTTTCGGAAACATTAATTACCTAGGCAGAGAAAATTTCCGAAAGTATACTTTGTTGCCCTAGTTTAAATGACGCAGGGGAGTAATCAAAAGACTCTTTAGGGGGCTAATAAGGACTCCATTTTGATTTCATGTTGGAAAAAAAGTATTGACTCAAAAAATTAGCATAGTTAGTAATCAACCTGGAGAAAAATCTTATGAGCCACAAATCAATTAATTATATAACGAAACTGAATAAAGCTACACCCTATAAATGAATATGTCAACCCTACGCTGTGCACACATTTCTGTTCATACTTGCCTTTTATTTTCACATAGCCTTATTATTCAAGTTTAAAAAATTGGCACAATTAATAGAACTTAGATAAAAGATAACTTTTTATCTTTTGACACGCTCTAATAATTGCAATGTGAATTGAATTAAGTCATCATCATAAGAACTCATGGTCAAATCAAACAATTTCTGAAGCTCTTGTCACCTGATTAAATAAATCACCAATGCGGAAAGCAGGCTCATAAATTTATACAACTTCTCCCACATTGTGTCTGTCAAATATGTGAGAAAGTGATTTGCAAGTTACTGAACAGATTAATTGAACGGAAAATAATTCAATTTGTTTCCGTGATTTTGTATTGAATATTTATCACCACCATCAATGTTTACAAATGAATTTGTCCAACGCACAAATTTTCATATACCACCTACTCGGCGCCTTTTCAACATGCAACTGGAGCTAGGGCAAATCTGCAGCTTAGCTCTCCAGAACAGTATATGCACTTGAAGGAGGAAAAATGCATAATTCATAAAGAGATTGCATTCTAATAATGAATATAAAGTGAAAAACACAAACCGGCAGGCTGGAAACATGGAGACGTTAGTTAAGCTACTGTGGTGCTGTCCCTAGGCTTATTTTGTGTAATTTCATTTCTGTCAATGAACTCATTGAGTCTCGATTATGCTCGATTGGCAATGATCTAAAACTGTTTAGTGACAAAATGTTGTTCGCATTAAGATCTAGAATTCCTAGAAAAATGTATTTTATCAATCACGGTACAATGCGACCATTCACTGAGGTAATGGCAAAAATTGACTACGTTGAACTGAATTTATGATGGCAGACCAAAACTATTCGCAATTTCGCTCACAGTTGCTGTCATGTTTTCATTACGAAGGCTTTGAGATATGAGAAGGAAATGTCTTATCAATGAAACAAGCCCCTATGCTCTCTGGATAACATAAGAATCAGATGAAATACATGGACAAAGTCAGTTTCATTATAATTTGTTTATTAGGATATGATTGTCATAAAAGAAATATGAAATGCTGCTATGAAATCAAAATGCATCTAGACTGAAAGTACTGATGCGAATTGAATTTTTACCGAAAGAACCTTTAAAAAAAATCAAATCCAAAAGCGACGAAAGCTAAGTAATTCCTACGATTTGTTACTTGATTTCGTAATTTGCTACATTTTTTGAAAAATTTTGTTACATTTTTATCAAATCCATTGATCAAATCATTGGTCGACTCTTTTTTTGATCAACTCAAAAATGAGTCTGGTCCATATTTGAATCGGCTCAGTTCAGTGAAAGATAAAAAGACCGATATCTCGAAAACTAGACAAGATATCAGTACGTGTATGGTCTCAAATGAAAGGAGGAGATGACACGATACCATCAATTTTAGGGAAGAGAAGATTGGAAAATTTTAACACGATAAATGTTTCAAAAGTAAGGCACAATTTTTCGGCATAAAATTTTTACAGTGCAAAATCCCAGTGGTACCCAGATAAATCACAGCGCCGTTGGCAGAAGTCGAACCTGCGCCTACATAAAAGAAAGTCAGCAGACGTGCGACTCAGCCAATTCGGCCATCGGCGTGGAATCTATATTCCAATTGAAGACTTTGCTGCAAAAACGAAACAACTCCACTGATATTATTAATTCAATAAAATCTGGCTATCTTAGATAGTTTAGTTAGTTTCGTCCGGAATGAACAATTGTAGCTTCTTCAATAAAAATAATGATATATATATGGCAAACACGATTAATAGATTACCCTTCAACGCCGTGTATGAAATACAGTGAATATGGCGATATGGTCGAGATGTTATATTCGTGTTGCGATACGACGTAATTTTTTAAGGGGGAGGAGAGACTCTTCACCAAACAAAAGTTCATTGTTAGTTTCTGGGGTTTAGACGTAGAAATTTTCCTATAGAAGGCATATCTCGCTCAGAACGTCCATTTTATATAGCGAACCCGGAAGTTCGTACTGCATCCACGAAAATTAGTGAATGCAGACCGGCAAATTACATATCAGACATTAGTACACCTAGTGTACCTTCAATGACCTTTGCATTTATGTAACGTTTGTACACTTTGGGTCGCTCATATCCCCACACGAGCACCGAGACCTATTTACAATTCCATTACTGGTGACGAAACATGGCTATACTGTTACGATGTTCCACGGAAATGTCAGAGTCAAGTTTGGGTGTTTGAAACTAATGATACTGCAACGGCCATGCGTAGATCTCAATCAGTAATTAAAAGATGCTCGGTGTCCTTTATATAAATAGAGGCCCATTGAAACGAAAGTCAGAATACAGTAATAGCTTTCATGGTACACAATTAGTAAACTTACTTCGCGACTAAATAATTTATGCAACAACAAATATCAATAAGATGAAATAATTTTTCAAAATTGCAACGTTGCATAAGTTTTAAAACAAACACCTTCAACTGCAAGCTGAAAATGTGATAAATGACTGAAAACAGAACAGCTCCCAGTATACAAATGTAAACAAAACACGTCTGCAGTAACATTTGCACTAACTTAGGATTGGCTATGAGATAAGCAACAAGCATTTTCCTTATTGCCATGATGTGGATAATTTTGCACAACTCAGTGTTTACTTGATCATTAAAAGATATTTCAGGTATTTTCAGATTTGTGTTCACCTGCTGTTGAAATCTCTGTTGATTACACCATACAGAAGATGTCTGGAGGAGAAGTCCATTAAGGCGGAAGTTAAGAACATATTTTCATTACGTAACAACAAGAAAGTGTAAAAGTCACCGGTATTTCAAAAAACGATTAATAACTAGAAATAACGACGATAGGATTGTAGCTCTAATGAGATTTGTATTTCTAATTTTCAAACCTTTTAACTGCGCTTATTATTTCTGCACTTGAGAGTAATTTCATCTTCTTGCATATTTTCCGCATAAAGTCTGTTTTTGAAAATGCCATATTTCTTTTATTACATTCTGCTAGTTGGCTGTTACTTAATATTTCTCCATACGGCATTTGCAGGATTCGTTTATATTCCACCAGCATTTATCAATTAAAATTAGGTAATTATGAAGGAAAGATGTGTCATCGTTTCGCAATCAAGCAATCTAGCTGCAGGCCGGTTGACGGAATTTGCCACATTATTCAATTATGATCGTCTCTTCAGGTCAGGCGTAATTCAATTTTGAGAAGTCTTCAACTTATGACAGCGTAACAATTGAGGTCATTGAAATTTCGATAGAGCAGATGAACGCACAGAATGATGAAGAAGTCCATTCTTGACAAAGAAGTCTTTTTATAAGATTATCCAACAGAATTGGGGAGGATGTGATGTGATTAGATAAGAATTTAAAATTATCTTCTCAAGTAGATTAAGATTTTTGATACCATTTGCATATTTTATATTTTCACACCTACATTTACTTAATAAAATATATAAGACAATATCGTAGCATAGCGAATTTATGCAATACACATACTAATATTGATGTGTAAAAGGGTTGTTGGAATTGGGTTTTGGATTTGAAGTGAAAAGGATGTTAAATATGAATTTTTCATACCAGTTCTGTTAGAAAAGCGAGCATCATGAGAATGTTAGCATCAAATTATATTTCAAATTAAGGACAAGTTTTTTTCCGTTTCGTGAAACGATACAACTTACTATTATATGATGATGAGTGCCAGAGTCCATATTATGTATGAATAGTTTAAGCAATTTGAGAACGATAGAAAGTCAACAAAAGGTAAAAACTTTTTAACAAAAAATTAAACCGACGAAAAAAGAAACTAAAAAGCAAAAAATAAAATAAACCTTTTTAGTCTTAATAACTAAGATCCTAAACTAATGTAAGTAACTAATTTTGAGTCGGTGACACTCATGTAAAAGCTCTCTCAGCACAAATTCATTTTAACATGCAATTCTCTCACGAAAGTTTTTATGTTAATTATGGCAGTCAACGTAGTAAGTGTTTCAATTCGAGGACCGATGACCCACCCTGTGGATCAAGATAAACGGCTAACGAAATCCCTTCTCGAATAAGTTAAAGTTATTTAATTTATACAAATTCCCTATAAACTAAAGTCTACATCTACAACAATACACGTGTGGATGAAACATATCAGAGCCCGTGGGCCGTATAATGTTACAAGCGGTCAAAAGTTTAGTAATATGTGCATACATATGAGTAAATTAGCGTTGGCAGTTAAAATGTTAATTGGGGTTAACACTTTGAGTGCCGCAATTAGAATAAAAGCTTTGCTAGAGAATTACGTGTTGAAATGCATTTGTCCTGAAAAAGCTTTTAAGTGCGTACGGTGTGTGGTATACACGACAGCCAACGTGTCAAGTAAAAATGATAAGCTCCCACCTCCAACAATGAATAACCTTCACTACTTTAGGACAAAAACTATTGCCTAGTATGGAATTTTTTTTTTGACACCTTACTTCTGTTAGCTGAAAGGAATCTATTATAATGCTGGCCCATCGAAAAGGAAATATGATTAGATATAGAGAGGAATTTACCTGTTCGAATGTTCGACCCTACAAACGATATGTCTAAAAAGGTCTAATTACCTTCAATATTATTTATGGTGACCTACTAATTTTTTACACTTTTCCCTACAATAATAAATAGTGATTTAGCTCGATCTTAATTTGTGTCGTCGTTTTTGAATAAAAGGGTTGAATAAAAGGGATAACATTAAATTTAAAATCAAGTGGCTCGAATATCGGTTGTGAAATACAGTCCTTAATGATATAACTAATTTTAATATAATTTTATTAATATCTTTATATTCTTATTTTAATTTCAACACAAAAAATAATAAACATCTAAAGATATTTAAGTAATTCATTCTATTAATGAGGGCATTTTATAAACTTAATTTTTTTTTTATTTCATACACGTTTGTATTGTAGAGGGTTACACTTTGTAAAAAAGAGAAAAAAAAAACATAAAAATCTTTAGTAATAAAAACGAAATGTAAAAATATCGTCAATGCGATAGTTAGTATTTGTATCGATGATATATTCACACATTATTTTCGACATTGCTGAATCGTACATTTTTGAACTGAAAAGGTACACTTATGTATTTTCTTTCATATATATAAAACATGAAAGGGTTTCAACTTTTTCATGGAAAATTTAAAAAATTCATCTCCGTAATAGTGATTTTTTCCGACTGCATGTACATCTTGAGAATAATATCACATACACCCCGCTTTGACTTCAGCAGAATTTTGTATGCATGAAGAACTCTTATTTATGTCCTTAAAACTGAAGATGCTTGATTATACGATACGTCTTATCCAGTCCTTTGTAGCTAAAAGAAAATGCCATGGCTTTCATTTCCACACAACACATGTTTTCATTCGTACATGTGAACCCTCACAAAATATAATTGGCGAAATGAACTTTGTTTCCTAAATAAGAATAAAATGCAGTGAATGTTTACTAAGGGCGTTAGCCAGGCACAAGTTCACATAAACTCAGAAGTGAATGCAAAATTTTAATGTTTCAGGAAAAAATAAAAAGGGCGTTGTTTGCATATAAATTTACCACAAATGTGATCACAAAACATTCAGCCACACTGAAGAGAACAAAAAAATGACAGCTTTTGGACCAAGCCTAAAAGCAATGTCGACTATTTCGCTAATTAACTTTGACACTCCTTTAAAAATAAACATTTATGCTTCACACTCAAAGAGTATTTAAGCCAACCTCTAAAAATCGTACACGTATCGTATCGACTGTGTGATTCCCTCAATCAGCCGTCGAATAACAAGAGTCAACAATTTTATTATTGAGACGGTTTGAAAGTGAAATCTGAGGTTAAAAATAGAAAAAAGAACAGAAATGTGTGGCTTCGGAGTACATCGTATTTCTCAGGTTTTTTTTTCTTGTACTTTCTACTTTCTTTAAACAGAATTCTCGGGTGAGCAGGAGCACGTCTCACATGCAAGAAGTATCATAGAATGCATGTCGTGTTCTTTTCAAAATCGTGTGAAAGAAAAATGCTTGTCTGGCAGTATACCTATGAGGATTGGATAAAATGTGTGGCATCAGACAAGAAAGCACGACACTTTTTTGACATGTCATTAAACAAGCCAATGGGAAAAAAAAAAATTGATTTTGGTGGTGAGTCAACCCGTTGGAACAATTTCCTATGTTACATATTAAAAGTAAAAATATGAAAATTTTTGACTTTTCTGTTAATTATATTCATTAATTATGACAAAAGTTTTAATATAAAAGTAATAAGAATTATTCATTCGTAGATTATTCATAGAGAATCAGGGAAAAAGTTTGATGACCAATATCAGGAGGAAGATGAGAAATCACTTTAGAATTATACGTAGAGCGATAAAACACAAACAAGTTCGGTACCGAATCTCGAAAGGGCGAGTCCATCGCAGGTCATGCGTTATTTCCCAAATTTTTGAAACTTCTGCAAACTGCAACATATACTAATGATTTTTAGATATGTGGGACTAAGTTGTAGAAAGGAAAGGGAAGCTCTTTCATGTCTCATCAATAGGCGACACTTGGCTGTCGAAAGCAAATCGGGACGTCACATACATGCGATGTTGGTGGTGAGGGTGTTAAAAATGTATATTAGGGCAATTATTAATAACCCCCATATATACCCCATTATATTCCTACTAGAAAACTCCAACAACTACTTCGTATTCAGACTCTTGGTATACTGTTCCTTTCATTCTCACCAGTCATCGAAGGCAACTTCGAAATAAATTTAAGGTTAATAATATATATCGAAAAGATCAAACAGCAACTTCTGTAACCCGTTCGAGATTCGAAAATGTGCTGAAGTATAAGGAAAGGCCAAATATGCCTGATCTTAAAAAAGAAGGTTTGCCGAGCTTGAATACCTACCAAAGAGAATCGCGGTACTCAGTCTCTCATAGGGACTGGAGATTCGTTGGTGACTGATTAAAAATTAATTTTGTACAAAAATATAAAAAAGACGAAGGAATTGAATATCATAAGCCACTACAAACATTGTGGTATTATATGTTGACTATATATTATGATATTACTTGCGTTATCCCTCAGAACGATAGGTACACATGTTCGACTACGATGGTCGCATGCCGACAACGGTGAGTAAAATGTGAGGCAAAATAATTCTGATGAATTTAGGTTATCTGAACCTGTAACATTAGATTTCACACTACAAAGAGCTCTATATACCTCATTAAAGGTCGCGTATCCTTTTACAAGTAATGCAATCAGATGCATCTCTAGAAATTCCCTGTCTTCAATTAAGATCCATATTTCAGGAGAAAACTAGATAAACCATTTGTCCGAATCGTACAAGATTTCAAGGTAGCGAACTTATTGAGCAATTCCTTGACACGCAGGACCTTAAAAGTAAAAAACTTGGAAAAGATGAGGCAATTAAGCTCTCTTGGATTTATAATTGCCTCAAGTTAAAATAGCTTGACAAATATAGTGTATAAAATTGATTCTTCCTCCATAGAAGAAAGCAAGGCACCTTCATAAAGCTCTACAGGACGTCCTATCATCCTTGAGATCAAAATCTCTCGAACAAAATTTCTAAAAGGAATTTTTACACGAACGCATCGAAACTGAATCAGCACCTTAAACATCAGTTGTTTGTTGCTTCAAAGGCGCACGTAAAAATTGCACTAATTTTTGAGTAATTAATAATTTACTACAACGCTCTTTATTTTTCTGTTCTATTTCTTATTTATTTCTTATTTGGCTTTAGGCCTTGCAGAACCCAACTACTCCCAGTGAGTGTAAAAAAGAAGAGCTAAAAATGGTGAAATATTTTTTTTCTTATTATGAAAATCTTTTATAAATCTAAAAGACACACAAGGTAGGACGATATACCCAAATATAACTAATTAAAAATCGAAAACTGCTAGAAAAGCCACAAACTGCATTAATTATATGAAGCTAAGCTAAAGGGTTAATGGCCTCAACAATGCATTCTTAATGCGATCTATTGTTGGGCTTAGTGCGTTTAATCAAATTCATTTGTTCCAGCAACGAAAAAGTCGGACTGAGTAGTTCGTAACTGTTTGCGGTGTAAGCCGTCAAGTAACCGAAACATTCTTAGACAGTGATTGAATAAGACGGCGGGCTAATGAATATTCATCCTACTGCAGTAATTGAGATGCTTTTTCCCATTCCGGTCACATACAAATTGAATGAGTGAGTAGGTGGTTTAAATTCATCTCATCTTCGCGACTGGTTGATGACTTAAGAATTCCATGC
>QYTT01084453.1:0-12433 GCA_006980735.1 Dasypogon diadema
GAACAGACTCCAGGCGGCCAATGTGGACAGCGTAAGAAGGATTCCACACTTGCGAAGCGTGTTCCAGAAGTGGTCGGACGAATGAGTTATACAATGTCAAGGAAACTTGAGGATCATAGAACTCCCTAGACCAGCGTTTAATGAAGCCCAGCATGGAGTTGCCCCTAGAAGCAGCATAATTAATGTGGGAAACGAAATCAAGCTTGGAATCAAGCTTCACGCCAAGGTCGTTAACAGACTGTACACGAGGAATATTGTTTGTTGCAAATGTGTAGTTGTTCAAGTAAGATTGTGGATTGAGCATCTCTTTTCTTGATGCATTTTATGTTGAACGAGAAAATTGTGTGTTTGTGTGTGTGAGATTGTCAATTGTGAAATACCAAAAATACCATTTATTTATATATATGGTGGTGTAAGCAGCAAATGTGGTGGCAATAACAACTAGTTCCCTCTACTCTCTTACCTGAAAAACCGATTTGATTATTAGTCATGACTACAAAGTGTGCAAAGGCAAAAAAACACTTGAGTATCTTTTTTTTTGATACATTTTATGTTTTTTTTTTAAATAACGACGAGAAAGTTTTGTGTTTGTGTGAGATATTATCAATTTTGAAATGCCTTTTGTTTACGTTTGTAATTTTTGGGCAAAAAATGATGGCAGTTAGCATTCATTCCTCCTACTCTCTTGTCTAAAAACCCGGTTTTGTGTTTAGTCATGACTACAAAGTGTGCGGCACTGAGATGAATATATAGAGGGGATGTTTGATACAAATTGTCTTTAAAAAAATAGCAGAAATTGTCTTTAAAAAAAATGGCACAAATGATGTATTAATTTCTTTCGATTTTTAAAGGCAAACTGAACTAGAATTTTAGATATATTTTTCTATGTAAATCCAAATATCTATATGTAAAAAAATAAATGTCCTAGCTTCCAAATTTACGTCCCAAAAAATTTTTAGAATTTAATTTCATTCAACAATATCTTTTTATAAGCAAAATTTTTCTCTTTTAAAAGAAAATTAATTTATTAAGAGCTCACATTATTAGAAATCCAAAATTTAAATTTCTATAAATTTTTAGTTTTTGGTCGGGTTCTTTAAATAATTAAATTTTTAGTAGATATCTTGTGTTGAATACAGTTTTAATGTTCATTTTTTTCAAACTTTTAATTTACCTATTACTTGCATATTGTCATTTAATTTTAGAACCCAAGAATACTATCGACATTATCGATATGAAGAAAAAAAAGTGTCGGAAACTATCGATAACAGCTACTATCGTTGCTAAGATATGTACCTTCTAGGTTAGAGGAAAACTAAAAAAATACAATTTAGAAATTATTAATATGCAATATTTCGGAGGTTTCAAAAGTACAAACAAACGTAAAGGCAAAGCTACCCCTCAGGCAAATCGGCAACCGACGTGAGTTGCATCATAAAAAAAATAAAAATCGGCAAATGAGTTTACTTATCGCAAGTTGTTAACTAGAATTTATTATTTGTCGAAATAATACTATCTATTCTTATCTTTCCAGGATTTCACTGAAAATTTCACTTAGTAAAGATTTTTTAATACTTGTTACACGTTAATTGGTGTAAAATTACTTTTTATATATTTAAACAAAATTCAAAGATTCGAAGTAGTCGTTTAATGTATATTTATGGCTTAACTTTTTTCTCAATTATATTATTCCTTCCCTAAGGGTACTACTTATTCAAGAAAATCCAAATTATGTGTCAACTTTTAAAGAATATTAAAAGCAAGTTCTTAATATCATAAAAATGATATTTATAATATTTTTGACACATTTTAAAAATTGTGCACTGAATTGGATGTTTCAATTGTAAACTCTGTTTGAATATTCACGCTCTTCCATTTTACGACTAAAATTAAAAATTCATTTTTAACTCGGTATGCGTCATTAATATACAATTTTTCATCCTTGTGCATTAAATCTTGTTTTTTAACTTGAGCAAAGCTTATAAATTAATAAAATGGGGACGCGCATATATCCGTTCATTCAAAATTTTATGGGATCCAAATCGATAAAGAGTCTGCCTGATAGAGTACCCACGAGAGTTGGGATTTTCATGTGTTTTTCTTATTTTCGTCACTCAAACTCGAATAGAATTGATTGAGAGTCTGGGCAAACATTTAATTAAGGTGAGGAAGTTAATCTTTCATGCACACATTACTGGTCAATTTAGTGAATCTTTTTCACTTTGGATTATAGATTGATACAAGCTTAAATTGAGTGGGCATCAACTCCAAGTCATTAGGGCGGGAAGAAAGATAGCCGGACAAGTCTTAATTGACCATATAATTGTTGGCTAATAGAAACAAGGTTACTTTTCTGCTTTCATACTTCTCCCAATTTCTGTATGTGAATCAGTTTTTTATTGACCATTTCCTTGGCACAGTTCGGAACAAGTGTTAGTTAGACATGGTAAAATGCGACCTAAATTCAGTATTGTTTAGAAATATTAATTTATTCGAAAAAAACCGTAAATATTATTAGTTCTTTTAGATGAAATTTTGTATTTAATTATTTAATGGTTATTCGTCTCCGAATTTTATAAGTAGGGTGCATAGGAGTAACTTAATAAGAAGGCAACTGAACTATTTGTTAATTTTTATCAATGTTTTTCATTTTATTTCGAAAATTTGTAGTATCTTAGAAAATACACCTTTTAATAGCATAATATTGAAGAGAGTATAATTAAAACTAAATTTACGGGCTGGTGTATTTAAATTTTGCTGAAAAAACACTTAGTACGTCTAAGACCTTCTATTAATGGAGGATTAAAACAACCTGATTATTCTCAGACTTTTTCCTTTCCTTATTTCACTGCCTGCGTTTTGACCTCGGCCTTGAGATCCATTTCAGGGCTACAACAATAAACCATGAACAGCTAGCACAATTACTAAGAAACCATATCTAAAATATACCCAAAAATTCACAGAACTCACAATATTAAATTCACTATTCAATAAACCTTAGCACAATATTACACAACGTCAAGTTAAATATCATCATACAAACACAATATTTTAAAAACATTATTTTTCGCGTTAAAATCAAATTGTGAAACTCCCAAGAGGCAAAACGACTAGTGCATCACATTATCAGAGTCTAACAACTAACTGTAAAATCAAACAAACAAATTCATTATCATCAATAGATCAGCGAACAATACTGTTTTAATCTGTACATTTTCTGTTCACATTTATGGAATGACGATTTTGAGTTAAATTATCTATTTTCAACTGCATCAACAGTGGAGTATAAACTTGGAGTACTATCACTTATCTTTGTGTTCAATATTTCAGAGTTCAGCTGCTTGTCAAAGTGGGTCTCAATATCCAAAAACTCGAAATTATACCACTGAAAATTATGGGATTTGTCTAAAATATGATTTATAATAATCATACACTTATAAGTGTGTCTTACAGGTGGTAAACTAAAATTGTTTTTACGTTTCCTGATTCTGATAGCAATACTTCTTTTTGTCTGTACTATATAATATCAATCTTCACAATCTTTAGAAGAAATATAATAAAACATACCCGTGAAGTGGTTGGCTACAGTTTTATTTACTTGTTTTATTCATCATTGTTAAGTCATCAACCAAAATAAAATTTATCCAATTTAAATTCAAGTCGAAAATTGTTTGAATAATTTTTACAATTAGAACAAGAACACCCTGAAAAACAAAATAAATAAAACAAAATAATAAATAAAATTTTCAGTAAAATATAGTCTTCATTGAATTTTGTTTATGTCAAGGGAAAAAGCTTTTCATAAAAATTTTTAGTTTAATTCCTAGAAAGCTCTTGAATAGAAGCAATTTTTTTGTATAAAAACTAATTATGTATTTAAATAAGAGGAATAATTATAATATTATGTATTAATATCTGCATCCGACCGAAATTCCCTATACTTATTGGAACTTTACCTTTGCTTATAATACAGCTAAGCTGGCTATTTGTAGAACAAACAACAGATTTTTTTAGAATTTACTAGTAATAGAGTTAATAAGAGGAAGGACAATTTTTTTTTATTTTTCGTAGATACCATTGGCATTGTTATTATAAGATAAATTGGTCGATGTTTGTTTTAACCGGGTAGTCCTAAGTTTAATGTACTTGCAAATGATCTTATTTGGATAATTACTCTCTTTAAAAATTTCTTTAACTAATTTGATATTATCAACAAGAAAAGGAAGTGGGTGAAAGTTCCAAGGCTGCATCAAACTAGCTAATTATAAATCACGCCTATTTTTTGGTTGAATGCGTGTTGTGATTTTCAAGATTCTGTCAGAAAATGTCGGTTTTTGCTACCAATTAGTCGTTTATGAACAGTTCCAGTTTCTGATTATGTTGACATCTAAAAAACTTATGTGGTAATTACTTTCGGTTTTATGAGTAAATTGCAAATGTTGGTTATAGCCATTGAAAACCTTCAAAATATGAGCAATGTGATCTCTAGAAACTGATGTACTGATGCATTAAAAAATCTTCATTACATATCTTCAAAAAGGGGGCTAATGGGAGAGCCCATTGGACTACCAAAGATCTGTTTGTAAAATTTATTTTTAAACCTAAAAGCGCTGTTATTCATTATAAGATTCAACCCTGATTTGATTTCTTGAAAAGGAATGAATGTTGTTTGTAGAATTCCATCCTTTTTTATGGTGTCCAGAATCAATTCGTTAGGAACATTAGTAAACAGAGATACAACATTCAATGAAATTAAAATATGATTCTCTGTTATAGTGTGCCTATTAATCTTCTCAACAAATTCATAACCAGTTTTTATATTGTAATCTAAAGTATTTATAATAGATTTCAGTAGTTGGTTTAAATATTCAGCAAAGGCTATAGCAGGATAAGCTTGGTGAATCAGCCCGAAAGAAATAATGGGATGAAAAATGGCCAAAACATAGGTATGGGTGAATAATTAATTGTACCAAAATGTTGGACGGAATTTCTCGCGAATTTTGAGGTTATGTACAAAAATTTGATTTAAAAACTTTTCAAAATATCACGTTTTAAAATATAAAAATCTGTAAAAGTACAACATAAAATAACAATTTTATATTTTTCAAAATATAAAAATCTGTAAAAGTACAACATAAAATAACAAATAAGCTGATATCTAAAAAAAATTTTTTGGCCCGAAATTTAAATGTAAAAAAAAGAGAAAAAGTTTCAAAAAAATATTTTATGAGGTTAGAACATTCCATCATTTCGAAAAGATCGGTAATTTTCATGTCTATGATATCTAAACACATCTTTTGAGGGCGTAAAAATTGTCTGCTCATTTTTACTACTTTGACTTCCCTTATTTAGAACTTTATATGTTAATCTTTTATTTTTCGCACTGAAACTTATAAGAAAATATATTCATTATTATATTCATAATAGAATGCACCAGATTATTTAGAAAATTATTACATTCGTACCGTACTACATATAACGCACTAGATAATTGAGAATAATTTTTTAGTACTTTTTAAAAGTAATTTGCCTGTAGATTTGTTTCCAATTTCTATTTAATTTTATCTTGTTGCATCATGTAAATCAATTTGGAATATACATAATATATATATACTTAATACTTATAATACATATATAATAGGGCAATATAACAATTTACAAAAATCTTGGAATTTGTTCTAGCTCATTAAATAATTAATTTATAATTAAATAATTCAAAATAATATTTTTAAGTTATTTTCAATTTGAATTTAACATCAAACATAAATTAAATAAAATAATCAGTATTATATCCCTATTAAAATGTACCAGGTAATTCAGGGAAGCCTTCATATAGTTTTTTAAATATTGTTTGTTTGTAAGTTTTGCTATTTAGGGCCATTTTTACGTTTTTTCAGTTTTAATTTTTTTAACCTTGTTGCACCGCGTGAATCGAGTTGGCAATTTTTGTAGTATATAGCGGAGTAATATAAAGATTCATAAAATTTATGGAAATTGTTGTCTTGTTCTAACCTCATAAAATATTTTTTTGAAACATTTTTTCTTTTTTCATTTAAATTTCGCAAATTCGAAATGTCTTGTTGTATTGTATTATTTATGACAGTGTATTGTTTGTTTTTTTTACGATGAAAACCGTATTTCTTATATTAACGCATTCACACATATAATGTGTACGAGCCTAGGGCTTATTTTTAAAAAGGGGACTAGTTATCTCGAAAACGAAAGGAGGTAGGTGCATACATCTGCTACATCAGATTAAAGGGAAACTTACAAGGATTCCAAATTATGCAAGAAAAGTGCATGTGAATTACAGTTTTTTTTGAAAAATTTACATATTTACGTGAAAAAAGGTAAAAAAATTCTGAAGTGTTGACTTTGAAAATTCGGAGCTCCAAAACGAAGTGGAGTAGAAGGGTGGGTGGGCAATGATTTAAAAGGGACTTATGTTTCTGAAATCCCAATTTGTCCCTCAACAAAAAAATTGGAAGTATGTTAAATCAGTATTTTTCTAGTCAGGCTCCCTAATCCTAAACAGTAAATTTTCATAAAGTTAACATGGTATATAAAACACCCCAGCTATTTTGAGTTGCTACCAAACAAATATCAATTAATATTTTCTCTTGAAAAAATTTATGCAGGTTTCTTAAATACTCTAGGCCTCAGTTTTTTAAAAATAAATTTTAACTTTAAAATAATTCGCGAAAAAAAGCTCGCAAAAATCAACACTTTTACATAAAATAGAATAAATTTTTTGCTTTTTAATATTATTTGCCAAAAATAATATTAAAATAAATGTTATTAAATTTTGTATGTTAATAAATGTTATTATTGAAATGGAACATTTTAACGTACAATTCTTTGACGGTTCGCGCTTCGAAAAGTATATTTAGTTTGAAATAATGGATAATTGATATTTTTAGAGCAGGAAAATCTTAGCGACGATAGAAAATAAAACTTACAATTTACCTGATCTAATAGAATAATGCGATCAATCTGAGCTCATACTTGACGTGCAGTATTGTAGTACACCCCCAAGAACTGTTAAGGGTTAAAATAAGAAATGCAAATACAAAACTCTAGTAAAAAATCCATGTCTAGACTTACGAAAATGAACGAACCTAGATGCAAAAATTTAGCTACATTTCTCTCAAAATCGAAATATACGATTGTATGTTCTTACGATAATGAATTCTGCTTAAATTGCTTCACATGTACTTTGTAAACTGCAAAGTTTCACAAAACAGTGAACACGAAATGTTGCCATCGTACTTGACAAGTCTTATTTACATTTCGAAAGCAAATATAAACAGAAAGAAGTACACAAGAATTACAATTTCCGGCAATCTCCTTCCTCTTTAGTCTCTGAAGCTACACTAATTCACTATAGCTCCAATTCCGAATGGGGCTCCAAAAACGTCATCATCTTGCTTTAATTTTGTAATTTTGTGCCAACATCTGAGAGTGTGTCATTACAGCCAAATGCTGCAAGCAGGGCATTAATCACGCAGTCCGCTAAGATCCCATCATATTGCCAGATACTCTGAAGAGTCTGATTTTCTTAGATGTGCCTGCTTAATCCTGGGATTACGTTTTTCAAAGGAAAATTATTCTGTGAACGTAAAATTATCCTCACAGAGCACATCAACGGATGCGAAGTGAATATAGGGGAGGGTGTGGTGGTCTGGTGGATGAAGCCAGGTAAGTGGGAATATTGCAGGGCGGTGGGATTCACGTCATTTAAATCTAAACAGAGCACTGAAACGTAATAATATGCCGCAATGTTTTGAGTCTTGTACGTGCTGTGCGCATATTAGCCCTAAAAGTTCTTATTTAAGACTAAGTCAGACGATGAAGGGAGAACAACGAGAGGTCGTGAGGTTCGTGTTTTTCCATCTCTTTAGATCCAATCCGCCTGGAATCTGCCAAGGAATCAGTAATTAAGGTTTAGTTTCACAGACGTTTTATATTTGTTAAAGTTATGAATAAGTCCTTTCCCAATTGTTATCCATCGTTCCTTAATTGGGTTTCATAAGGGTTCAATTTTTAACAATTGAGCACTTCCTATTGCATGCTGGCTTTCAACTGTTGTTACGAAATATCTATATTGCTTTTGGCGGGTCACGATTGATTGACATATTTTCTAGAAGTGGATTTGACATGAACAACTCCAGAATATCAGATACCTCCTAGTTACCTACTCAAATCTGGAATGGTGTTAATGCCTTCACTGTATTATGTTCACTACCCGACTGTCGCCTGCCTTGCAACAATAATATCCCCCATTTTACCCGACAAGACATGAAGGACAGATAGATCTTTTGCAATTTATGCTGCCATTGTATTCGAATTCGAGTGCGATTACAAGGAATGATGGCAGCCCGGCAGGCAGGCCGACAGCCTGGCAGGGCACATTCATTTGGACAACATGTCTCAGTCTCAGGCTGAGGCTCATAATTCGCCTTTGTTAGCTGCCAGGGATGATTTTGAAGTTTCTATTCTGTTACACTCCGAGGACACATTAATAACACGTTCACCCCAGAAGACCCAATTTTAAATGGGTGGATTTGCAGTTAAACAGGATTAGATCAATGTGAAACCTTCAAAGAGTAGAACGAACTGGTTTTTTGTATTCTTTTTAGATTATTTTTATCATCTCTGCGCCAATCCCTTCAAGTTGTTTAGAATTTAGTGAAAGAATGAAAATTTTCCGAGCGTTTCAAAATTAATTTATTTCACAGATGGGAAGAAAACATAAGGCTATTCATTTTGAAATAAAAAGGATTAAGGTTGATGGTTTTTTACATGAATGAATCTGCTCAAAGTTTCACATTACATCAAAACGAAAAATGTTAATAAGCATTATGCAGATAGGACAGTTTCTGTTATACCAGTCCAGTGATAGGTCTCTCAGAAACAAACAAACCGTATGGGAGTAGCATTCCTAACGGTTTTCGAGGTAACGGCACTTTAAGGTTTTTTGGTAACTTATTACAATGAAGACCGTATAGCTCATACTAAAAATTACAGGTGTGTAAGCCTGAGTGAGTGCTGAGTATAACAGTTTTGTTTGTCAAATTGAGCGCCATCGCAATCCTCAGCCCTCAAACGGTTAAATGAGTGCCTACTCATTCTCCTACTTCTTTTCGTTTAAGATCTACGAATTTTCAAAGTCGAAATTTTGGCTTTTCTTACTCCTTTTTTACATAAATACACAAATTCCTCGAAAAAATCTGTAATAAATATGTACTTTTCTTATATAAGTTGGAATTTCCATAAGCTTCCTTATAATTTGATATATCACATGTATATCCACATACGTCCTTTCAGGAAGGAAGGTAGGTGGATACATGCTTATATCAAATTATATAAGGGAAAACCTAGGGGGATTTCAAAGTATGCAAGAAAAGTATATATTAAGTGCAGCCTTTGCCGAGAAAAATATGAAGAAAAGACTATGTCAACAAAGTTTTATTTTGGCACGCGAGAAAACATAATAAATAATTAACATATAACTCCCCAATTTTGCGTGAAGATATGAAGATATAACATTAATTAATTTATTTGTTATTATATTATAGAATTAAAAAATTGACATCCAGAGATATTATATTTTTACATTTATTTTATTTTTTTTGTTTATCGGAAACTTTCTCGAATTAGATCTTAGAAGATTTCGAAAAGAGTACAAAATACAAGATTTTTTAACAATCTTATATTTTATCTATTTATTTCTCTCGTGCACCCATTATTCAAACATTAGAGGATTTGAAATTATGTTGACTAGTGTATATTAATTACACAACACAAGGAAAGATTCAAAATATAGTATCCATGTTTCAACTACGACTCATTCTTATTTTTAATCTGTTTTTTTTTTCAGCAGCATATATTACTCCTTTTCTTGCATCAAAGAAAAAATTTCCAAGAATGTTGAAAAATCTGAAAAAGTTTTACAATATAAAAAGCTATACCTTAAAAAACGAAACTCAAGGCAACGAAGGGTCATAAAAATTTCTTACAGGCAAAGTATCACAAAGTAAAAAAACCCATCCAGGATAAGCTCATAAAAGTATTTTGTATGAAATTGATGCCAGCTTCCGCCAATGCTGTCCTATGTTTTTAAATCATGATTATGCTGTCCTTTGCCTCTCACATTATTTACCCGAAAATTTTTCCCTGCCAACAAATTCATGGCCAAAAACAGATTTTGTTGCCTTTTCGGAAATAAATGGAATATTGTGATCTGTGAGTTTGGCTGTTTTGTTTGCATTAAAAGCTGCTGCTCTGTTTGTTTACCACAATCTACACCGCAGGAGTTCCAACAGCGAAACGCTATGCTTGTGTGTTTGTAGTTTTTAATGAAACATTCAGTGGAGAATCATAAAAGGCTGAAATTGCGCTTTGTTCCACCCATAAAAACACTGAAATTGGCATCACTATGGGTGGATTGGTATCTGCCTTCTGTGCTCGTTACAGTTAATGTCCGAAAAATTGAGGAAATTTATGCGGCAATTTTGGTAACAGACTCTCAAAAAGCCCGTTTTATTTCGAGCTCGCTAATTACTGGTACGTTTAATTGCTTATTAATTAAAGTTTCTGCCTAGGAACGTTTTAGCGAAAATTCAACTGGAAATTCGTATTGTTAATTGCTTAAATGTCCTTCACTAATTTATATTTTGTGAAAAATCTATAATTTAGAATTAAAAAAAAACAAATTATCTTTTAAAGTAATCAGCAAAATATGTATATGCTATTACACTTCATAGTTTGTTTAAGTTCAAAGTGTGATTACAGAGTTAAATTGTTTTTATGGTAGAAACCGCTACTGTTCTTAGTATCAAATAACATAGGATTCAAATACCAATACCACACTTTTGCCAAGCAAAAGGATGCTATGTGCACATTTTTCATATTTTTGAATTTTAGAATATACAAAAATTGCCAAGTGTTCGAGAAGAAAAACAGGAAAAGAAACTATAATAATTAGTACCAAGAATAGAATATTACATTAGGAATATCAAGTTGACTTCCAAGTGAGCTCTAAAATTAAATCCGGGTCAAGCTCAAAGTCACTGCCAAATTCTCCCTTTGCTCTGTTCCAACTTCCGTTTGAAGAATGTTTTCCCGAAACCATCAACTTTTCGAGATATTTCGCTGTCCCTTTACATTTTTTGTATTTTTTATATTATGTAGACATTTGTAAATATTTTTATTTGAAACATTTTTTTAGATTAGCACCGAAAGGAAGATTTTCATTTAATAAATAAGAAATTAAAATTTTTATATTCAAAGTTCTGAAGGAGTTGTCCGATTTGGCTATTTTTCTCCTAGGATGCTTGAAATTTACTAGAGAATCGGTGCGCTGAATTTTATCTAACTATCTCGAAGCATTTTCGTTTTAGAAGAAGAAAAAGCAACTTTTACTTGCTATAGCTAAAGGTTTCATGTGGCAGCCCTATGAAGGAGTTATCTAAATTAGCCACCTATCTACCAAATTCCAACCCTCTAATTTAAAGCATTTTCGAGATAATGAGTGGACAGGCAGACAGGCAGCAAGATAGGCAGACGAACAGACAGACCGGAATCTATTAAACGATTTTTTTCGCCGCCATTAATGGCAATGTAGTTAAACATAGAATATTTATATGCGTTACAGACGTTCGCTCAAAACTATATTACCCTACATCTGGGTATAAAAACGTGTTCGCATTTTGGGATGCGCCGTCTTGGATTCACAAAATCTAATGTCATATTCGCAAACAGCAACACCAAAAACTTTAATATTTGCCACTTCGTGAACATTCCGCAGATCTTTATCCGCTCTATCCGCTCTATTTCATGACGATCGCGAAACTTTTGGAAAAACTGACATTTACGACCGCCATATTAGTAATCAACCACCCACCCACCCACTCAAATTTAAAAAATCTGGATCCGCCATTTTAGATGTAAGAAATCCGACTTTAGATTCGTAATCAGCGGTCTCAAAAAGCGATATATGCATATTTACATGACAATCGCAAAAACTTTTGAAAAAAATTTACATTTTCAACTTTACTCAATAAGACTTTCATATCGCAACCCTCTGAAGGGATTGGCCGATTTGGTTTATTTTCTTCCAGGATATTTAAGTTTTTCTAAAGTACTTGAGTGCCGAAATTTATCCATCTATGTGCTCTCATTTTTGAAGGAAAATATCGATTTTTTATTTGTTATAGCTGGAGGTTTCATATGGCAATCCTATGAAGACGTTGTCCAAGTTAGCCCATTTACGATACTTAAAAAAATATAAAATATTGCACGCTAAACGGCAGCTTTTTGCTTCTAAAGATAAGAACACCTATATTCCGATCACTATTGCCAACCATCGGGATTTTTTGCAATTTTCGGGATTTTTAAATTAAAAAAAGATAAAAGGAAAGTTCCAGTTTCG
>QYTT01084453.1:12453-26012 GCA_006980735.1 Dasypogon diadema
AAATTAGCCACCTATCTACCAAATTCCAACCCTCTAATTTAAAGCATTTTCGAGATAATGAGTGGACAGGCAGACAGGCAGCAAGATAGGCAGACGAACAGACAGACCGGAATCTATTAAATGATTTTTTTCGCCGCCATTAATGGCAATGTAGTTAAACATATAATATTTATATGCGTTACAGACGTTCGCTCAAAACTGTATTACCCTACATCTGGGTATAAAAACGTGTTCGCATTTTGGGATGCGCCGTCTTGGATTTACAAAATCTAATGTCATATTCGTAAACAGTAACCCCAAAAACTTTAATGTTTGCCACTTCGTGAACATTCCGTAGATCTTTAGAAAAACTCTGTCTGCCATATTGCAACTGACACTTTAAATTCCAAAAACTCGAGCAAAGTCAGCGACCACGAATATCTATATAGGCTCATTTTCATGACGATCATGAAACTTTTGGAAAAACTGACAGTCACGACCGTCATATTCGTAATCAACCATCCAAAAAACCTATATATTCGCCATTTTGTTGAAATTTACAAAATTTTGTCCGCCACATTGGATCCACCATTTTGGATGAAGAAATCCAACTTTAGATTCGCAATCATCGGTTTCTAAATGCGATATATGCATATTTACATGACGATCGCAAAAGCTTTTGAAAAGAATTTACATTTTCAAATTTATTCAATAAGACTTTTATATGGCAACCCTCTGAATTTGGTTCATTTTCTGCCAGAATATTTAAGTTTTTCTAAAGAACTTGTGTGCCGAAATTTATCCATCTACTTCGACATGCTCCCGTTCTAGAAGAAAAATATACTTTTTATTTGATATAGTTGGGGATTCATATGGCAATCCTATGAAGACGTTGTCCAAGTTAGCCCATTTACGATACTTAAAAAAATATAAAATATTGCACGCTAAACGGCAGCTTTTTGCTTCTAAAGATAAGAACACCTATATTCCGATCACTATTGCCAACCATCGGGATTTTTTGCAATTTTCGGGATTTTTAAATTAAAAAAAGATAAAAGGAAAGTTCCAGTTTCGAGTATTTTTGCACATAGTAAAACGATCATAAAATGATCACAAGACTGGTTAATTTACTGTTATTTTTCTACTAACTCATCTGCTCTTCTATTGTATTATTATGTTTTGTTTTTGTATGTTTTTCTTACGTTATATTTGTTTGGTTGAAAGCTACATAGGGGCAGCTTTGCAGGCGTCTTATAGACGTCAAAATAAGACCTTTCTTTTATACAAACATGTGTCCCACTAAAGGCTAAATTAAAATTGAACTAGTCTTTTTGAATAATGAAAATCTACGATATCTTATTTCAAATAATGAAAAAAAACCAAAACGAGACATAACTGATAAACGTGGAATATAGGAAATTAGTTTCGAAGACTGCTCAAGAGTATATATATATATAGGAAAAACTAAGAAAAAAATTAAAACAAGAAGATATTGCTGGAGTTAAAAACGTCAGACCGCAATCACGTATTCCGGAATGTTTAAAACATAACATAACATTTAAATAATATTACATTATTAACTTATTTTGTTTATTATATTGCTATATATTTATTATGTAAAACACTACCACTACTAATACATGGAATTAGACAATTATGAAATATTTGAGATTCATAAAGCTCTTAAACTGAATAAAACTGTTCTAAGTAACCAATCAGATTTTGCAAATAATAGTTTGTTCTTAAATCCCTCATTGTATTTGCAAAAGGCAATGTCTCCTTATTTGGGACATACCCAGTAGTTAACCATTTTTTCTAATAAAGATATATAATTAGTGTACGTCTAGGATTTTAGGCTGCGAATATAACTAGTACTACACTTCCATGTATTTAATGCAAAATGGTTAAACACGACAACAGTTTACTACTGATATAACCGCGAAATTAACGCCACCTTCTAGCAGGTTTCGCTTAGTCTAATTCGCGGTGATTACTTTAAGAAAAAAATTGGTGGTTCCAATGCCGGGACATAGGGTTTTATATGCACAAAAATTTAGTAGGTACTTATATATATATATATATATATATTTGTGATATTGTTAAATGTTATGTTTTATGAGTATATTGCGAAATTTCCTAAGAACAAGAATTTTAAAATAATTTTACTGAGTGGTCTATTATGGGATACAAAGATTTGCTTTGTTTCCTCAAGTGAAACACAAGTGTTACACTATACGAACCTGCATGGAAATACATTTTTTCCTTAAAATACCTTGCTTTAGTGCGTGTGATAATACTGCTGTATTTTTTGTATTAAAACATGAAATAGGTGTATGCTTTTCAGTAGTGGGACACCCATTTATGAGGTGGCCCACCACATATGGATTCATATGTTTTTGTACTTACTATGTTGGACTACATCTAAATTTAACTATTTTATAATTTGCGTACACTTTTAAGGGCATATAAAAACCTATTCGCCAGTATATACCGAGTCATCTCTATCAGAGGCCATAAAATCCGTGGGAGAGGGTGAAAACGACAGGCAAGTAGAGAATATGGTGTCCCAAAGACTGAAGGGTCTAGAAAGATGGGTCAAGATACTGTCCTGTCTACAGCTGAGGAAGCCAAGATAGTAAATTGGCTTCCACAGAAAAAAAGAGGACAGCGTGGAAAAAACGTGATAAACAACCAACATGCACCCTTTACAAAAAAAAATAGACCCGGAAAGAAATGATACTACTGATTCTTGAAAAGGCATCCAAAGTTATCCGTTCGCAAGAGTAATAGTTACCCACGAGAGTGTTAAAAATTGATTTTCCAAATTGGAATGGAAGAGTATCTCATTTCTCAAAACACACAAGATATTTAACAATATGGTACTCGAATTTTTAATGCTGATGAAACATCCTTTAGTATGTCTCCAAAAGCAGGCACTGTAATAACAACTAAAGGTTATTGGAATGTATACGGTTAAAAATTTTGGAATAAATTTTAATATTTTTGGTATTTTTGTTGTATATATGACTACACCAGAAAAATATTAAAAGCTAATCCTTGGCATATATTAAAATGGAATACTTCTAGCCTTAAACTTTAATACCAATGATGAGTAAGTTTTAAGACGTCTACCTATAAAAATTGAACCCAAGCTGTCAACCCAGAAAATTTTTTATTTGTATTTTGTAGTATTAATAATAAATTAAAATACGGAGCCGTAATTCTCCTTAAAACCCATTTGTCCTCTTAATAGCAATCCGCATAAATATTGAAACTCATTATAATCATATTTAATTTTAGATTTCTATTTGAAAAATATTAAAAGGTAATACAACTTTAGAAACTACTAAGTCATACAAAATGCAACTTTTCGTTTCTCGAATTTTGGGTCGAGTCAGAACTAAATTTATTGAGAATATCACAAGTACTTATATACTACACAAAAATTTCTATTACGAATTATAAGCTAAATGAAAAAAAGGTTTTTCATATGTGGCAAAAAGTGTTGCCACACAACATACACTTGGATGTACTTTTAATATTTTACGATGATAAAAACTAAATACGACTCGCATTGAATATAAGCCTTAATATCAGAAGAGTATTAGAATTTACTCTCGGATTTTTAACCGTGTATATTAAATATCACAAGGAAATGAGAAACAGACTTCTAACCTTCTGTGCAAATGGGGAAACTTTACCCATGATAGTGTTCCCATACACTCGGCCGCCTGCTAACGTTGTCAATAGAATAGATATCGGATAACTATACCGTAGGTAGATCTAAAAGAGGGTGGATGAGGACCGAGACGTTTTACAAACATGTTGCCAATGGATTCTCTAAGTGGCTAAATGAAAATGAAATCAAGCGGCCAGTTTTGTTTTTAGTGAATTATGTATGGATTATTTTTATGTAGAAGTTTTTATATATTTTTGTCAAAACTTCTGTGACAAATTCAAGTAGGGATGATGTCCTATCAGGTAAATTTTAATTTTATTATAATAGAATAGGTACCTAGATACTTATGCAATTGCCATATTATTTCAATCGTATATGACTTAGTTAATACCCCAAGTACATCTATTTTAAGTTTTGATAATTATTTGCCATTTGCCTTACCCAAAACCTTTAATTACCAAAAAAGGATCCTACCTGTAACATGTAGAGACCAATATCATCTACTGCATGGAAAAAATTTTATACAAATAAAAATGATTTAAAAGAAAAAATATTACTAGAGCAAAAAACAAGAAAAAATAATGATGTTTCAAAACTGTTAAAAAAATCGGAAATTTAAAAAACTAAAAGGGTTGGAAACCCGACAAAACTTCAATACAACGGATGTCAGAAGGATCTGTATAGGTACAGACGCAGAAGACGACACTTTAAAAAACATTGGGTGTGAAAGGTGTGTGATACCTAGTATTATCTCAAATGTAGGTACTTTATTGTCAGAAATATCCTTTAAAGAGGCAGCGAAGAAAAACTTTATGTATAATATTTTATATATGCACTTAATACTAATAAAATGTGATTGAAAGTTTAAAAAACAACTAAGTTATGATTGTAGATTTCCGTCCACATTTGACATTTTAAAACTATTTGTGTCTTAGCTGATCGAGTGAAAAGCAATTCAACAATCGCAGTAGAAATGAATATTATTATATAAATACCTACATTGTACATTTATTTTTTACAATACTAAATACGTTACGTTATTATCTACCTATTTAATTTTGAAATTTTAGAAGACTGGACTGAATTTGTTGCTTTATTAAAAGGTTTTATATTTGTTGATCATATATTTTTTATTACTATAACTGTTGTTAAAAAAATTAATATTCGATATTTTTTATCACCAGAATATTTTTGAAGACATTGTATAAAGAAGCAGTCCTATTTAAGACACACTAATGGAAAAAATGACCCGTGTTTTGTTTTTGTTAAAATTTACACTTGTGTATGTAAAAAAAAAGAAAATAAAATTCTATAAGGTACCTATTTAGATTACGGTACGAAATTCTTCTTTAAATGGTCCATCACTGAGGACACTATCATATATAGCACAATACAGCTTAGGAAATTTTAGTAACTTGATGATGCTGTAACGTCGTTAATAAATAAAAGTTTTTTTGGAACGAAAACAAGTGTTTTTATAAAGGTGTATAACTTTAAACGGTTCCAACAAGTGCCATAAACTGAAACAAAAGTACCGGATTTATCATGTGTTTCAAGATGTATGATAGATAGCTTTTATATGTATTACAATAAATGCATAGTTGAATACATTTCATTTGCCGATACATTACATTTAATTTCCTGGGATATTATAGTAGAACCGCACTCAAAACTCAAATTGTATGAGAAATTAACTACCCAGACCAGAACTTATAATCGAAAAGAATTAAATTAAAGTTCCAGCACTTCAACTGGCATTTGACGTGTCCCTTCACCTCACTCATGTTTGTCTTATTATAGACTGAACGTGTTTGAAATTAGAAGTTCCCAATCTAGAAGCCCTTAGTGCTGCCATTAGATTGAAATTCCACCCCATAGACGGGTCATTAATGATGTAAATCGGCCCTGCTGCAATCAAAGTCAATCCTAGTGGAATAAATTACTTCGAAACTGACTGAGCACGGGTAGATCATGAGCACACAACACAAGAACCTATTGAATCCTTTACCCCCTGGCAAGAGCCCTGTTATCAGTAGTCCCCATCATAAATGAATTTAAAACTTGAAAGCGAATAAAAACTCAGATGACGGGGAAAAAAAAACTGGGAGAAAAGGGAAATTTTCATCACGAACTCTGGATGAACGCTGCTGGCTGGTAATCAGGATGAACAGCATTTTAATTTGACATCTACGGACTACGGACCGGCCGAGCAACACAACGACGACTAGAGATTCCAAGGCTTTCGGCTAAAGGCTCAAAAGGCTGACGATAAATAAAACGACCGGGGTACAATCACGAATACGCAATTGAGTCATGGTTTTTCACATGAATAAATTCAAACAAGCAAGTTGCAAGGGGTCCGTTGGAGTTTGAGGCAAAGGCAATAAGGAATTCGAGTGTATCTGAAATGAGCGGGATCGCCGAAAACATGCAAACATGCTCAAAATCTCACGAGAGGAAAACAAAAAAGGCCACTTCCTCTGCAGGAACAACGCAATAAAAACAGGGCGGCCACGCCAGGGTCCCTGCATCATAATTCAGTCTGGGTCTCGGTCGGCTCACATTTCAGTGCTCGTTTCATTAAATGCGTTAAATTTACGCAGGGTTTCTGAAAAGAAAGCATGGCATAGCAGTCGCTATTGTCGGCAGAACCGTATATATTCCATAAATATTAGAGGACGTTATACGGAGCTTTGAGGGCATGGCGATTGGCGACTTTTTACACGAGAAACCCTTCTCCAGGGCGGATATTCAATTACCCGCTTTGATGGAATGATATCAACTTAAGCCCACCCAACTCCGTCTCTCTGGGATAGGAAATACGTGCACAGCCTGGATATGTCGTAAATCGACCATCGACATTGAATTTTAAAGTGAAACGTGAACATGACTGCCATATGATAGCCTGAATCGAATGTAATTAAGAGACGACAGTGTAACAGCAGAACTCGACCAGTTCCGACAACTACAGTAGTCAGAAGCTAGCAACAGCAACAACAACAACAACAACACAGTACAACAGCAACAGAACAGAATTCACAGATATTTTAGACGACGGGGGATCTAAGAATGCGTGCTGATATCAAATGCGCCTCTTGCCTGATTGTAATCTTTATAGCATTTCAGTTCTATTTCTGTGCCTGGCGAGAGGAAGAGGCGGACTTCTAGATAATTACTAGTCTTGTATACCAACTCGCTCGAATTGTAACTGAAGCTTTATGTGAAATTTAAACCCTTTAAAATATGCCAACTGGGCCATTTACCAGTTCCCCTAGTGTGTGAAACCCAAGTGCGTCTGAACTGGAAGGTGTGTGGTCTTAGGACGATATAAAAATTTATGAATTTTTGACATACAGAAAGAAAACAGGTGAGGATCATTACTGAAGGAATCAAATTACAGCGAGCGAAAAGGCACAGTTGATTTTCCGAGGTAAATGTAATATTGAATGGGAAATGAACCAGAGAACTGCACAATGGTACACACATTTTAGACAATGTACTGAAAGTTTGAATAAACATATCCATACCCAGATTGCGCGGATTTCACATTTTTTCTGCAAACTTTTCTATTTACTGCAGCACTGTAGTCAATTGACCTCTTATCTCTCACTTCCAATCCAATACACAGCTTTGCTGATGACAGCGTCCTTGATTTCATTTCAATGAGTTGTTGACTCGCGTGTGATCGAGTAATGAATAAGAAACTAAAGGAAGGACCTTGTTATGGTCGCCCACCTGAGTGACAGGTGACAGCTGCGGAACTTGTATCCTGTCCTTCCTCCAGGCCTGGTACTCTCTCGGTAAAGTCAGAAAAGATGGGTTAACTGGGCAATTTTGGTTAATCAGGGTGGTGTAGAAGTTAGACTGTAGAAATAATGTTGCATGTCAACGTAGACTGTTTGCTTGTAGTTAAAACAAAACGGCAGTAGTTTTCACACCCAGATAGGAGCCCAGAGAGGTTTCCGCAGAACGAGGCAGCCCGAACAGGATCGGCAGTCACCTAAAGCCCAGCAAGTCTTGCACCTCCCCAGTCAAAGATTCCACCCGAAAGGAAGTAGCGCCACATTAACAACGCGGAGACTCCCATTAGTAAGACAGGCGCAGGTAAGGAACCTGCCCTTTTCAGGTTGGAGAAACGAGCTAAATCTTTACTAATTATATGTATGAAGGGAGGTCCTAAATCCTTCCCGGAAATCTTCAAATTTAGAATAGGATCCAATTATAATTTTGCCCAAATTAGATGGATTTCCCCCTGCGTAAAGTAAAGGTGATTGCTTTAAGTGCTGTTCGCTGTCTCAAGAATATTGTGGTCGCTCAAATATGAAAAAAAGAAAGAGAACCATGACTGAAATTTCCTCATAGTTCTAAGTTGATTTATTAAGTAGAAACAATAACTCTTCGATTTAAATGATAGCACTAGCATAAACCTTGTGAATGTTTTCTTTAGAAGGTTTTGATGTTCCTATAGGACCTGACTGCTGACTCTCCCTTTTGGGAGATCAAGGTCGACCGGTAGGGCATATGCTCAGCGTGTAGAAAAAAATTATCTACTACAAAGATTTCCGTATTTAAGATCTATCCTTTTTGTTTATTTTAATCTGTTTATGTTTTATCTGTTTGATCGCATAGCAGGTTGGACAGAGGCCCCCGCATCTGGACTCCCCTTCCCTCCTCGTCCTCTTCGTGTTTTTTTCGTTTTATTTTTATTCCTTTTCTTCCTTTTACTCCCTCTTCCCGTTCCTTTCCTATTCCTCCTTCGTTTCCTTTTCAGTAACCGGCATGATTTTTTGTTAATGGTGTGCCAGTGACACCAGGCTGATTTCCCTTCAAGAACCCACCCACCCTCTCCGCAATGCTAGCTTTCAAACATGCCGGGCCCGCCGAAGGTGCCACCCGGGGCTTCGCTGCCAGAACTTCCTATCCGATCCAGCACCCCAAGACACAATCAAGCACCATAACAGCCCAAGGTGAAATTTTGGAAACATTTTTCAACACCACTCACACTGCTGTAACATTTCTTGCTCTTCTTCTTGTGCATAGCTTATAGTTTCGAAGGTTTTGTTTATACAAATTAATATACCATGGCATTTGTTATATTTGGTATGACGATTTACTATTTACTGGCCATCGTACTGCGATATGCGTATTTTCAGAATGACAGACGTGACCATCGTACTTACTATCTTTTTAATCTTCAAAGAATTAAAGTGAGAATACTTCAATTCGATTTCTCCGGCTAAATTTCGTATCAAAACATTTAGGTATATGAAAATAAGTTACCATTATTTTAACAAAAGAAAGATAACAATACTCCAGATTCAATTACGGACGTGAAAAAAAATGGAAGCAAACTTTAGAGCATCAATCTAGATTGTAAAACTCTGCGAATTACACAGCCACAAAATTTTTTTTATTTATTTATGTTTCTTTATTTTTAAATCACAAGACATAGTATGTAGTTATAAACATCAAAAGTAAAAGTCAACATAACTGTAAATTTTTAGAAAATTAAGAAACATAGATTAAGGCTGTGACATTACGAACGTGACATTTTTTTCCTATTGAGAAAATTTCTTAAAAAATTCAAATTTAATATTAGAGCAAGATGATTATATTGAATTTTGTGCATAGGTAAAATACTTGTAATATATATATTTTTTTTATTAAAGTAACTGTTTTTCTTCACTTCATAATTAAAGATAGAATTTAGAAAATTTAAGTTAAATGCATTTTTTTTAATTAAATTCTCGGCAAATTTTTATGTACGAAAGGTCCATTTCATTGACTTTGTAATGAAAGGAAGTTTTATATGTTCTTAATAAACAAATGTACAGTGGCGAGAGATTTTTTTATACTAGATATTTTTTTTTACTCCTTCACTACTTATAAGTAATGGCTTTGAAGTAAGTTGCATTTTTATCTTTCTGTCAAATCAAAATTGTGAAATTCTTACATATAACGAAAAAGTTTTACTCTGTGTATAACTTTCTAAAGAAAATTTTAACATTGACGTTTTCGAAGTTTTCAAATTTGATTGACCTTTCTTTGGGATTGCCGGAATTGCCTATATGTTGGAGAGACCAGAGGAATAATAAACAAATTTTATAAATTAAGTAATAGCTCTAAAATGCGACGATGATAATATTTAACTTGAATATCATATATTATTTTAACATCCAAGAAACCTTTATAATGAATGAATACATGTCCCCGATAAAAGTACTCTTTTCAGTAGTTTACTCTAGTTCTCTGCAGAAAACTACTTACTATACCGTAACTTTCGAAAAGTACTCCATTACATTATCTCATAAATTCCTAAATTTAATTAGAACTTTTACCCAAATTTTGATAGTGAACGCTATGTTCTCATTGCCTTCTTAGTTAGCGGCTTTTACAAAGAGCTGGTCATTGACGTCCTAATATAAATGGACTGAGGTTTTGCGGACAAACATATTATAAATATTGATACCAAAAGTGCTTCGAAATATAACCGTCTCTCTCAAACTCAAAATGTGATACTGAACTAAAAATTTTTCAATTAAACATAAGGCAAAAAACAGATAGATATATTGTTCTGTTTGTATACCGTAAATTTTATTTGACATCTTTCAGAAATGTATTTATTTGTATATTAATATGAATGAATTCTATCTGTGTTATTTAACATTAAGGTTTTCACTCTAGTTACATATTGTATGCTATTTTTATATGAAGCCTTAGGAATATCTTCATGGAATTCACAGGATATATTGTTGATGAAATAAGGAAGTTTTTGAAATAGGTGCGAACAAATTTTCCATTTTATTTTCTTAACAGTGGCCTTTCGAAATTAAGGAGAGATTAGGAATTTAAAAAATCTTTTTGTACACAATTACTTGTTCAATGAAGATAATAGTTACGGCATACGATAGGCTAGTTACTGAGCTAAGTTGCAAAAAAAAAATCAGGCATAAATTACAGAAAAGTTTAATAACTCCGAAACTTGGCATGGTAATTTCGACAGGTATTGGGGTCCCCTATCACCCTGCTCTCTTTTATCCATGATTGATGGGATACCATCTATAAAAATTTAAGTAATGTGTTTTGTTTCGACAATTATTACTTATAATATATATCTTTGCCTAATGTAATTTACTTTTGTTATTGTCTTTTTTGAGTTTTTATTCTGCCAACTGTTAAGGAAACTTTTGAACAAAAATAAATAAATAAATAAAATCTCCTAACTAAAGGTAAATTGCTAGATTCATTTGTATTTATACATGTTTCTTCTGATGTTTATTATCGATATGTTTTTACGTAGTTGGTACTACTGAGGATCTGCGAAAAGGCGGCCATCCTAGTTAGTTGTTACTTCTAACCCCTTCTTTTGGG
Source organism: Dasypogon diadema (assembly GCA_006980735.1). Classification (NCBI taxonomy): domain Eukaryota; kingdom Metazoa; phylum Arthropoda; class Insecta; order Diptera; family Asilidae; genus Dasypogon; species Dasypogon diadema. The sequence goes on from QYTT01084453.1 coordinate 23,483, forward strand.
CTAAAATTAACAACGCTTGGGTAGATATTAACACAAATAACTATAGTCACGTTTTTATTACATATATGTAGGTATTAAAAGGAAATAAATAATAAAATTTTATTATGCCTTTTTTAGTACTCTACTTTTAATAGTTTCTTTATATATACCTAAACATCTTAAAATTACCAATAAAATTCTTTCAAAGTTTATGGTATGATGAAAGAGAAGAATTATATTGAATCTGAATAAATTTCATGAATATCATAAATCTATAGATATAATAAAAACAGTCTCTCTCTGAGGATGTACATATTCAAGGGAATTTGAAACTCATTTTGAAACCAGTTCTTCTAAACCATCCGGTATTCCGGTTATAAGTTACACATTTTTCACATCCCCCCGACACACCCTGCCCGGTTCGTTCCATTGTATTTAAATTCAAAATGCGTTCGGCAATCAATTCCAGTCGAAGTTTTCAACAACCTCAGCACTCCCAACATAATGGGAAATGAACTGCCACGAAAATAAAAAAAAGAGAAAATAAAGCAAATTCTAAAATCGATTTGCATCAATCGAATGGGCAAAAATTCAATTACTGCAGCACAATGGAAGTCATAATGAAGCGAAATTAGCATTCAGTCGCAATTGTTGGAGCGAATTTCGTTGATTGCATTCAGTACAATGATGACATCCTCCAGACCAATGGTGCTGTGCAGTTAAAACGAGAAAAGTGTCAATTCGAAACTAAATACGCCCTTAGAGCCATATGCTTTCCAATTAAAGCTATTTCCATTGCAAGGACATTATCTACATTCATATGGTTCGACGACAATTACTCTGGAAGGAGGGTAGATTTTCATTCCAGGCCAGGAATCACAAGAAAATGTACACTTTTTAAGCAAATGAAGACTACTCCTCTACATTTCTGCTATCTGAAGTTAGGCAAAGACGTCGAAGATTTCTATCTCTGGCCTCGGTGGAACTATGCAAGCAGAAGAACAATTCGCCCGCTTTTTTAATTAACGAGTAAACTTCATCGGAATTTTGCCGTAAAGTTTCATAAGTACCCAGGGGCTGTGTACTTTCAAAAGAATTTTTACAAAAGAGGAAAATTTCAATTATTCCAGTCGAACATGGGCTCAAAAGACACAGCAGAATACTGAAACTGATTACGTTATGGGGGCGGTATTGACGGTATTGACGCAAAAGAACGTATTTAAAAGAAGTGGAAAACTTTGTTACCCATAGTCCTTAATTGTTTTTATGTAGATTTATTTATTTGTATATAATAAAAGATAAGAAGGGAGTAATGAAAGTGAAAAACGAGAAAAAGTAACTAGAATTGGAAAGACTTAATGACAATCTAGTCGTCCTCTTAACTTTGTGATTTATTGATTACTTCATAGGCTATACATATCCATGAAGTATCTGCGTATCAAGTGGAAGTGGTGAATTCAATTGCCCACCCTTAACAAATTTACATCATTAGAAACGGTGAAGAAGAAGCAATATACATTCAATTACATGTTCATTATATAAAATTAATGGCAATAAGTAAACTTGATCGAATTCAAGATATTTCTGAAGTAGATACTAAAGATCCTTCAAGATGGATTAAATTAATTATGTGGATTTTCTAGCATATTTTTACAAAATGAAAATTATGTGATGGAATCGACTTGAGTGTATAAAGTTATCGAAATTAAAATACAGTGCTATAATTTCTCGTCAATATCTGCTTCAATCACTATCAAAATGGCCCAATAACAAGAACCGAGCATAGTATCCATACTCTCTTGAACGGAATACTGCCAAAAAATTATGGAACGTGTACGATTTTTACACATTATCTAGATCGAACTTCTTGGTGTAAATAAAAAATATTTTCCAATCTCAACTATGACTAGGTGCATATGACAAAAGATACTTTGAATTATTAGCCGATTTGATTATCTATTCTCCTTTTTTAGTATTACATTAGCGCTATCATCATTGCTGGCTATGGTGATTCTCGGGTGATCCTAATCGGCTCTACGATTTAACACCAGAGTTTGCTATGGTGAAAATGGCACCAGGTATCGGAAGCGATACCGAAAGATCAGACATTAAGATACAGTCTTAGAGGCACAACTTTCTTGACGTGGATCTCCATGGGTGAGATATTGAGGATAATTTCCAAAGTCCGTGTACACCTTGAGCTTTGCGCTTCTGATATACTAAGTAAGCACAGGCGTTGTACTTTCTTGAAGATCTTACAATTGTGTTTTATCTCCGGAGCTTTCCAACACATAGCAGCCCCATCGGTAAAAATGGGTCGAATCTATCTGGCAATGCGGTCTTATTCATAGGAGGATTAGAACAGTCGGGAAAGTGCTCTTCCATTAGAATCTGTAGATAGTACCCGTGTTAGTTCCTACTCAGATCTTATCGAGGGGAGCCTGTGGTTGAATGAGCGCTTTCAATAGAAACTTTCCCACCCTTGACATCTCACCGTCCAAGTTGTCATTTAGCTTGCCGGATGGCATTTTTGTATTCTCGAAGTGTAGTA